>OX451740.1:18197455-18376296 GCA_948472305.1 Vicia faba
TTTCAACCACATAAGCTGAGTATATATCTGTTGCTGGATGTAGCTCTCAGATGATTTGGATGAAAAGTCAACTAGAAGATTTCAACCTTTATGAAAGTAAGATTCATATCTTTTGTGACAATACTTCTGCTGTTTGTCTTTCTAAGAATCCAATTTTACATTCTAAAGCCAAACATATTGAAATTAAATATCATTTTATAAGGGACTATATTCATAAGGGAATTTTAAACTTAATTTTTGTAAAAACAGACCATCAATGGGATGACATTTTTTCCAAACCCCTTTCAGAAGATAGATTTAATTTCATTTTGAAAAATATTTGTATGGAATCATGTCCTGAATAAAATAATATTTATCTTCTGTGTTTGACTTCAGAATATTCTGAAATGAATGCTCTGATTAACAACTCTTCAGAAGTTAGAAGAGAAGTTTCTTCAGAAGCTATATGAAAAGTTCTAAAATGTTCTAACGCTTCATTTTTAAGTATAGTTCAGAAATTCATTAGAACAAACAGTTGTTACATGCATCCTTCAGAAAATGAACACATGGTGTGTTTCTGAAAGGTCACGCGTGCAAAAGCTACTGATGACGTTCTAGGTAACTGTTAATGATTAGCCATAATCTCACGTTTTCCCTAATTTTTAGCAAAATCATTAAATGCACGTAATGATGAGATTCATTTTAAATTCGTTTTAAATTCTTTAAAAAATCTTTTTTAATTTTATTTCTAAACCTATTTCTGAAACTGTTGCATATAAATATTTTTTGAAAAACCCTTTTTCATTATTTACCGTCTCTTTCAAACTCAATCGTTTCTGTACTTTTTCTCAAAAACCCTTTTCTTCATCTCTCATTTCTAAGAACTTCAATGGCTTATTCTTCTACCCACTCTGAGAAATACATAGTGCCTGAGAGAACAACTCTCATTCCTGTAGACAGTTTGGAAGTTTTAAGTGATTTAATGGTTGTGATACGGTGGGAGAACTGACTTGATGTTTTGCGTTTGTGTTTGCAAATGTTGCGGTTTAGCAAGAGTCACCACCGACTTTTATTTTATCCAATAGGAAAGGTAAAAAAGCATAGGAAAGACCTTTCGAGATTTATTTCTCGGGTTCGGGGGTAGATTATGAAAAGGGAAGGTATTAGCGCCCTTTTCATCCATCGCTTTCCATGGGCTCTTAGTTACTCGTTTAGATCACTTGCTTTTATTTTGACAGTGTGCTTGTGGTGTGGGCTTTGAAAGTGTTTTGAAAATGCCTTTGTAATGGTTCTCGTCTCTATAAGAACGTATAAAAAGTTTTTGTTCGAAAGATAGTTCAAAGGGGTACTTGTGGATTGTGATTTGGAAAGTGGTTTTTGGAAAGATATTTTGCAATGGTTCTCGTCTCTATAAGAACGTATAAAAAATGTTTTGTCTTTTGAAAATGTTTTGAAATGAAAGTGTAAGTGTAAAAATGTTTTTGTCGTGAGCAAGCGAGTAACTAGGAGAGAATTTATCTACTCGAAAGGTCTTAAATGTGCTTTTCCTTCTTCTTTAGATGTTGCTATCTTACCATTAATTTGGTGAAAAGCCCCATCGTTGGATGTGAAGGGACAGGCGCGGGTCGATTTTTTAGTCATCGAAGGCAACTTATGAGACGCTTTAGCAATTTTCATAAGGGAAGAGATCGTTTTATCGAAGGCAACGTCGAGGGTCATCGAGGGACTATGATCTTTTTTGTCGAAGGGTCATTGCTAAAGTGTCTCATATTCTAGGGACATGATTGCTTTTCTGATAGGCAATGAAATGGGATTAACCTAAGGGTGCATGTGTGAATAGTGTGTTAGTTTGCATGCATTTTGTCTGGTATTTGAAAATCATCTATTTGTTGATTTTATCTTGCCATACATCCCATTTACTAGCAATATATGAAAAGTAAATAAAATGTGAAAAAAATAAAATCTAAGCTATTACATCGCTTTAGGGGGATGGGGGTACATATTTATCAATGAGGGTTATAAGTAAAATTAAATCCTAAATTATTATTACAACCATATCGAAATGGATCAAAATGTGCAAGAAACGAAATTGGTTATTTATTTAAGAAAAGAAATAAGTTTGTTTAAGAAAATATTTTTAGTCGTTTGTTTTAAGAAATAAAATGAAGCATGAAAAAAATGTTTTTGGTGTTTGTTGATTAATGAAATAGAAAGTGATAGCAAAAATAGTGAGAAAAGGTAAAAACAGAATCAGCGCGTTGCTGATTAAGGGAGGTCAGAAGTTCTGACCCTGGCGCACTGCAAAACAAAATTCCTATTAGTAAAAAAAAAACATAAGCAGAGTCAGAAGTTCTGAGTCCACCAGGAGCACATTAGCTTTCAGAAGTTCTGATACCACCAGCAACAAAATAGCTTTCAAAAATTCTGAGACAATCAGCAACAAAGTAGGTTTCAGATTTTCTGATATCACTGGCATAAATTGGTCTCTCTCTTCATGGCAGTCAGAACATCTGCATTTTTGGTCATTTCTCCATAAAACAAAAGATGTACATATGACAAATATAGCAGGTTTCATAACATTTCAGAAACAAGAAATATCAGAACCATAAATCAGAGACAAGGGTGAATCTGCTAATCCTAATTCTGAGTTCTAATCTCTTTTAGAAATTCTGAAACTTATTTAATCCATACTTAGGCAAGCCAACAAGTGAAGTCTCAGAATATGTATAACATTAGAAGCATGATATTTACATTGTATTTTTGGACATGCAAATCTGATAATGCTGAAACAATATGATAAGAGTCAGCAGAAACTTACCTTTCAGCTGGAAAAGATTTTGCAAGCTGAAGGTTGGTCCTGGACTTGGGTGATGTTCTGAGTTGCTTCCTCACGTACTCAACAAGATGGAGGTTTTCAACTTCTGGAATAGCCAAGGGGTGATGCTCTGACTTCTTTGAGGTGGAGGTAAATGGAGAGTGTATAGCAATATGAACACAAAAGTTAAGATAACTTTTAGTATATGAACCAACAAATGTGGGGATGGTTTTAGTCAAGGAAAAATGGAGTTTTGACGTTGGAATCAAATGTTAAGGTTTTGGTATTTTTGGTGTTTACAGTTTTTGGATTCTTGGAATTTTGCAAAGATTCAAAGTCTTTTTCTTTCTTTTGGTGATTCTCTCTCTCCAAAAACCAACCTCTTCAATGTGTGATGGAACAAGCTATTTATAGATGGATTTTGCTGTGGTTTTTTTTTTTGGGGGGGGGGGGGGGGGGACAAATGAGTTTTTAAACATTTTTGGCATACTGCCCCTTTGTTTTAAAATCACAGTTTTTGTAGGCTAAATTGGTGCAAGAAAAACGCAGGCGTGGACTGGATCAGCAACACCTTGGAGTGTTGTGGCAGCTGGTTGCAGGATTGTGCTATAGCAATGTAGCAGGTTAAGGTTTAGGGTTTGGTGATATTCTGATTACAGAACATTAGAAACATCACCTCCAAACTCCGAAGAAGCATCTTCTGATCAGAGCGTTGAACATAGCCTTTGCACGCTGAAGAACCATGTTCTGACTGAAGCGTTATATTCTGACCAAAGAGCAACGCTGCTGCATGTTCTAATTGAAGCGTTATCTTCTGACGGTGCTTTCATAGAGGCTGGCTCAGAAGTTCTGAAGTATCACATTCATTAGACACTTAGAAAAATTTTCTAAATGCTTGAAAATTTTGATTTTCAAAGTAACTTTTGACTTTTGATTTTTGATGAACCAATTTCATGCCTTAATGAAATATGATTCTTGAAACTTGATTTTTTGATTCAAAAATCATATTTGACTCTTTTGGTGTGTAAATGACCATTTTGCCCTTGTGAACAATTCTCTTGGAAAATTTGTAATTTCAGATTATCAATTGGATGGAAGCAAACTTGAGGGTCCGGGTTGATCTTTTGAGAAATGAGAGGGAAAATTTTGGGGTACAACAATGGTAGATTTCTAAAATCTAAGAGAAAATGGTTTTGACTTGTTCCCTGTTGTTAAGTTGCAAGGTTGGGAGAACTTTTTTGATCGTCTCATTGGTCCAGTGTTTCTAAATCTGGTGAAGGAATTCTGAATACATGCTATTGCAACCCCTAAGGTTATCCTCTATTTCGTAATGGGCAAGGAAATATCCATTATAGAAAACCAAATCAGAGAGTTGCTATGGTTTAAAGTACTTGGAGTTACAGGTATGCCTAGTGGAAGAATGGAAATGGCAAGGGTCTACTCAGAGATTTTCATAAATGGTCAAGGATCTTCTAAAGTAAGGGACTTGAAAGATAAATACAAGATTTGGGCAAGGATTATCCATGGATGTATTCACCATAGGAAGGACACCAGCTCTCCAGATTACATTAACGCTAATCAACAATACTTATTGTTCTGCCTTGGAACAAATGTAAAAATTGATTTGCCTTAATTGCTGTTTGAACATCTCTAGAACCATGTAAAAGAGACTAGGGAAGCTGAAAGGATGAAAAACCCCAAATCCAAAAGGAATTGGATTCCTATGGGTAGATTAATATCAGACATTCTGACTGAGAATGGTCTGATTGCTCACCTAGATGAAGCCAATCTTCTGGGGAAGCTAGAACCTACTTGTGGTAAGACTATGACTGGGAAAATTTACTTAAAAGGAAAATAATTGACAAGTTACTGGTGGAACCAACTCTGTATGTGTCAGCTGTTGTAAAGAGAAGAAGGATACTTATTGCTGATTTCCTTTTGTTCAATTCATGATATCATCCATGCATCATCCTGCACTACATTGAAATCTGCAAAGAGACTGGATCACCTATTGATCCAGCTTGGCTTCAAGGAAGAAAGAAAGCTGCTCCAGATGTTGTTCTCCAGGAATCTTTGAAGAGAAAATTTGTTGAAAGACCTTCTTCCACACCTCGGAAGAAGAAAAAGAAGATAGGTAAACCTGCTGAAACTATCATTGTTTATGATTCTGTCAATGTATCTACATCTGCTGAACCCTCCCAAACCTTAGGAGATATAGATGTTGATATTGACCTGACCTTACCATCTGACTCTCTTGCTGACAACCCTCAGAAAAATCAAGTTTTATCAGATTTGAGTGACTTTGACTCTGATGAACACTCTGAAACCCAATCAGAACCCTCTCAATCAGAACCCTCACACTCAGAACCCTCCGAACCGTCTGTTTCTCAACCCATTCCTACTGAACGCTTTTCAAGACCTCCTCCCAGACCTCTATCACCCAGACCCACTGGATGGTATGATGTTGTCTCTTGGAGAATTCCAGGGATAAATGAACCTATGGCCACTATAAAGCCTCCTTTCAACTTACCATCTGAAAACATTTTTGTTATGAATCGACCACAGCCTCAGAACCCCATTCCCACTCCTGAAAATAGAATAATAATTTCACCCGATGTCACTCCACCTACTTCACCACAACATCCAACACCAAACTCACCTATACTCTCACCCCCCTTATATTCCAGAATAACAATCTTTTGAACCACCTGAAACTGTTGAATCATCTGAACCTCATGAACAATCAACACCACCTAACTTTGTTGACCAACCTGATCATTCAGCCACTCCTGAACCAACCAAAAATCCTGAACCTGCTAGCTTTTTAAAAACTGTAGTGGATTATGAATCTCTATAATTCTTGAAAAACAAAACTTTCAAGAAGGCTGTCCTAAAACCTGTTCAGCCAGATATGAATACATTGTTTCAGAATTTTTTAACAGATGTTCAAGCATGGTTGAATCTGCTGAAAGAATATTGCTCCAGAAGCGTGAACCCAGCTGCAACGGATCTTTTATGGGAATCCTTCAGAAGAACTTTTGATGTTGAGTCACTGAAGCTACAGGACTTATGCCATTTTCAGGTGCTGGACAACTTTTCCAAACATCTACATGCTTTCAAGACAGAATCTGCTGACATTTGGAATAAGAAGTCTTCGTTAATGATTGCTGATACACCAGCTGATACAATGGACATATCAGAAGATGAATCTGAAGATTCCTCTGACGATTCAAACCCTCTGGCTATTGTTCTATTGAATCAACCTTATGTTAAGGCTGAACCTGAACCAGTGCTAACTCTTGCAATGGATCTGGGCAATCTGCTTTCAACCTTCGTACAATCTGACTCAACGGTTGCTGCTTCTAAGCCTGTTTCTACTGAAGCTTCGTCATCCTCTGCTCCTACCTCACTTATCATGGACACTCTGAATGATCTCGAGAGGGAGAATAAAGTCATACATGAACGCTTGGATAAGCAAGACCAAACAAATCAAGAAATCAAGAACTGAATGGTGAAACAAGAAGAATTTGCCTCTGAGATAAAGAATCTTCTGATGGCTCTTGTTACTAAGAAATCCTAGTGTCTTTCTGTTTCTTGTCTTTTGTTTGTTGTTTTGTACTTCTGGATATTTTTTTTCTATTTTATGAAAACTTTTAAGCTCTTCAACTATTTTTATTTATACACTTTTTGATTATGCCAAAAAGGGGGAGAAAATGAGTACTTTGAACTAATCACTGTTTAACAGTTATGGGACTAAGTCTCAGACATCCTAACAAAATACAAAATTTCTTTCTGTGCAAAAGAATTTTTTTGCAGGTATCACTTTAACTCTGAAAGAGTATTCCAGTTGAACATTATCTTCATAAAGAAATTCTGAAGAAATCCAAGAAGATTTTTTTATTGCTCTGATAATCTCAGGAAGTTTTATTTATAGAAACGTTCATTTCAGGGGGAGATTCTTATCTCTTATCATATTTTATTTCTATATCTGAATAATTTTTGTCATCATCAAAAAGGGGGAGATTGTAAGAACAAGATTAGTTCTGATCTATCTCAGAGTTTTGATGATAAAAATAAATTATATTTTAGATAATTTATACTCAGATGAATGTATTTGAATGTTTCAGATAATGTTCTGACAAAAGCATTCTGATGTGCAAAGCTAAAAATAATATGAAGAAGT
Organism: Vicia faba; assembly: GCA_948472305.1. Lineage (NCBI taxonomy): Eukaryota > Viridiplantae > Streptophyta > Magnoliopsida > Fabales > Fabaceae > Vicia > Vicia faba. The sequence continues at coordinate 18,204,433 of OX451740.1, forward strand.
TCTTTGATGAACGAACCTTTTTGTTTTAAGTGCATCTGCTGACTCTAGTAAGACAATTTTGTTTAAATATATCTTCTAACATTTAGCAGGATTCCTTCCTCAGAAGATTACTTGAAAGCAAGTGATGTTCAGAAGTTATTTGAAAGCAAGCGTTGATCAAGTTCTTAGCAAGCAAAACTCTGCTTAGAAGATGTGTGTGATACAGTGGGAAGGACTGACTGTTTTTGGAATGTTGGTTTGCGTTTTGTGTATTTTGTTTGCAAAATGTTGCGGTAAGCAAGAGTCACCACCGACTTTTATTTTATCCAACAAGGAAAGGAAAAAAGCACAGAAAAATTCCTTTTTCGAGATATTTCTCGGGTTCGGGGGGTAGACTATAGAAAGGGAAGGTGTTAGCACCCTTTCTATCCATGGTTATCCACGGGCTCTTAGGTACTTGCTCAAAGTGTTTTCAAAATTTGCTTTTCTTTGTGTTTGTGGGTTTGAAAAGAGTTTTTGTTTGAAAGGTGTAAGTGCGAAAAAGTTTTTTTTTGTTTTGAGAGGAGCAAGTACTTAAGAACCATCTACCTACTCGAAAAGGGAATTAATCTGTGCTAATGTCCTTTAGATAATGCTATCCCACTATTAATGAGTGGGTAGCATCGTCGTTGGAGTTTAAGGGTCAATTCAATAAGGGACGTGCGGTCACTAAAGCAATGTTAGGATGCCTTAGCGGTAACCTTAATGTCTTAGATCATTTTTTCCGAGGCAACCGTTTCGAGGCAACTTATGATCTTTGGACAAGAGGGCGACCTCTAAAACTTCCTATACTCAATGACCGCGTACGAAGGCAACCAAGTGAGGTGTACCCTAAGAGTGCGCATGTGCGAGTGTGTTATTTCGGTTATATTATCTTTGTACATGTCATGGATGAGCTATGTTGATTTTAGGTTAAAGATTTGATCTTGTCATGCATTCCCTATTATCAAACATCTAACAGTGTATAGTTGCGGAATTTAAATTGCGGAAATTAAATCTAAACTATTACAAGGCGTCGGGTATTTACATCGCCAAAAATAACCCTTTAATTTAAATTGTGGAAAATAAAAGAAAGCAATAAAATAATCAAAGTCCTATTTAAATCTATTACATTCCGGAAGCAATTACAATATTGGTAAAATGGATCGCGTGCGAGAAATTAAAACGGCGCATTTTTTAGGGTTTTGACCCCTTTTTTGAAAGAAATCATTTTTTGTTATTTTTTGAATTAAAAGGAATTAAATCTAAATTAACAATTAAATTAATTAATTAATGAAAATATTTTTGGATTTTTGAGTATTTAAAGAAATAAAACAAATTGATTAAAAGTTAGTAAAAACCTAATTTTTCTACATTAATTTTATTTATTTGCAAAAAATATCAAAAGTTAAACCTAATTAAAGCTAAATTGATTAAATTAATTTATTTACAAAAATAAAGTATGAATTTAATTTTAATAAATAAAATGTTTTTTTGTTTTTTTGATTTTATTAAGGAAAATAATCTAATTGGTTAATTAAACAACAAAAATAATAATACGAAACAATAAAATAAAAGAAATATAAAAAAGAATAGAAATAACTAAGGGGGGTGTTGGGCCCAATCTGGAGGTGAAACTGGCAATTTGTGGCCCAATGCAAACAGGTTTGTATGACTTTTCTGGATCCCACGTGTGCTTGTTGACTCGAGTATACCATAGGCCTTCATTCGGGGCCACCAGATCTGGCCTGGGGCCATCTGGAAGATGATCAAGTGATGATGCATGGTATGCTGCGCCTTGGATGCTGCATGGAATAAGCTGAAGAAAAATAATACAAAGGCATTGGGAGACCTGGGATTTGAACCCAGGTCCCATGAGTCACTGAACAAACGCACTTACCACCACGCCATTGCTTTTTAATTGTTAGTGGAATAAGCACTAATTATTATATTGGAAACACAAACAATATGCTGGAAAAATAAAAAAAATGAGCGTGAAATATGAATGGGCCAATGGGAGGGAGACACGCCTTCCTCTTCCCCACTGAGACCTGGTTCTTTTTCCTGCGGATTTGAATCCGCAACTAAATCCCTAGGTCGATCCTAAAATCAACTGTAGGCCATATAAATTGATCCTAAGACCATGATTCGCTTCGTCTCTCCCTCCTGAATTCATCCATGTCCATGATTTGCCTCAATTTTGCCTGAAACTCAAACGCCTAAAAACAAGAACCAAACCCCTAGTTTCGGGTATGGCATTAAAGGCTATAAAAATATAATTTAATAATGTAGAATGCTTAGAAATCATGCAAGGATCAAGAATATGTCCATGGTTTGTCAAAAAAATGCAAGAATGAGAGATTGTGTTTTCATGTACAGGGCGGTGTTCAAGGAAGCTTACAGTGCGACTCAGGGAGGGAGAGTGCTTGGTTTTGATTGCAATAGACTCAGTGGATGTCCAGCAAGAGGTCTACATTGAGATTTTGTGTTGAATTGGCCTCCAAGACTGATTTCGATTCCAAGCTTTTTTGGCAAATTTCCAAGTTTGGTTTTCCAGATTGTGCAGCCTCTTCGTTCTTTTTTGTGCCTCTTTATCTTGTATAAGACAATGCATTAGGTCAAGTTTTATGGATCCAATCTTTGTACATTGATGATTTAAGATTTGATATGATCCTCCATGAAAACCTTTCCAATTTGATCAAAAATCTAATATTTTGAGCATAATATGGCTTGATACGAGTTTGATCTTGTCCATGATGATAATAAAGACATGTATCAATCAAAAAGATTCCAAGTGATTAAGATTTGGATTTTATTTGGATTTAAATTGATTAAAAATGAATTAATTCAATAAAAATCAAATAAAATAGAAAAATTAATAAATGGACATGAGGCTGAATATAGGACACGTGTGTGGTATGACGAGATCAAATCAAGTGGAAAAAAGTGGGCCCATTTGACAAAAATTGAAGTTTTTGGGATAGTTGACTTTTGGCAATTTTGGAAAAATGCCCAATTTCAACAATGCATAACTTCTTCAAGTTTGAACTTTTGGAGGTGTTCTTGGACTTTTTGGAAACCTTGTGATGTCCTCTAACCAACTCTTTTGGTCCCATCTAGTTTTTATGTACCATGTTGAAGTTATAAGCTTTGGCAAAAAAGGTGTTTTTGTTGACTTTCAAAAATGACCTATAATGTCCAAATTTATAACTTTATCTGAGTGCATTTCTTGATCTTGGGGTGTGAAGATGGATTGTATGAAATTTCATCCTCTTCAAAATGAGCTTTGGATGGGTCATTTCTCATAAAGTATGAGAAAGTTATGCTTGGTCAAAGTTGAGTTGACTTTTCCTATAAAACCCTAATTTAGCAACTTTTTAATCTTGATGAATCTTGAGAAATCCTTGATGAATAATGATCAACCCTTGATCAAATGATTAATTATCCTTCAAAATGAGAATGTTGACAAAAAATCTTGAGGTTTGACTGTATTTGGGTCACAGTTGACCTTTGCCCTAGCACAGTCGATTTTTGGACCTCTTGAGCAATTGACTTACCAAACTTCCTCTGCAAGGCTTGAAATTTGATATGGATGAACTTGAGAAAATATTAGGACATTGGGGAGAACTTGAGGTCATTTGGATGTAAGGACCTTGATGCAACACAAAACCCTAATTTTGAATTGACTGCCTTAGGAGATGATTTGACTGTCCAACTCTTGAGCAATCTTGAGCCATTTGGAGATTATTTTTGCAATGTCTTGAGAAATATGGGAGGGCAAATTTTGGGGTACAACAGCTGCCCATGTTCAATCTTCTTAAACCTGAGGATATAGATTGGCTTTCGAGCCTTTCGTGATCCGAAGGTGGAAGATGATTAGGCACTAGAGTGCCTAGAAATTTGCACTCGCATGAACTGGTATCAGCCTTGTGATGTCGGGAATGGGCTTACAGATGCCATTTGGAGACTTTTGATAGGTGGTCTTGTCTTCTTTGACGGGATTGGCATCAGAAAAATCTTTAGGAATCGATTTAACTGGTCTTGTCTCCTTTGACTGGACTGCCATCAGAAAAATCTTTAGGAATCGATTTAACTGGTTTTGTCTCCTTTGAATGGATTGGCCTCAGAAAAATCTTTAGGAATCGATTTAACTGGATTTGTCTCTTTTGACTGGGTTGGCCTCAGAAAAATCTTTAGGAATCGATTTAACTGGTTTTGTCTCCTTTGATTGGGTTTGCATCAGAAAAATCTTTAGGAATCGATTTAACTGGTTTTGTCTTCTTTGAATGGATTGGCCTCAAAAAAATATTTAGGAATCGATTTAACTGGATTTGTCTCTTTTGACTGGGTTGGCCTCAGAAAAATCTTTAGGAATCGATTTAACTGGTTTTGTCTCCTTTGACTGGGTTGGCCTCAGAAAAATCTTTAGGAATCGATTTAACTGGTCTTGTCTCCTTTGACTAGGTTGGCCTTAGAAAAATCTTTAGGAATTGATTTAACAGGTCTTGTCTCCTTTGACTGGGTTGGCCTCAGAAAAATCTTTAGGAATCGATTTAACTGGTTTTGTCTCCTTTGACTGGGTTTGCGTCAGAAAAATATTTAGGAATCGATTTAACTGGTTTTGTCTTCTTTGACTGGATTGGCCTCAGAAAAATCTTTAGGAATCGATTTAACTAGATTTGTCTCTTTTGACTGGGTTGGCCTCAGAAAAATCTTTAGTAATCGATTTAACTGGTCTTGTCTCCTTTGACTGGGTTGGCCTCAGAAAAATCTTTAGGAATCGATTTAACTGGTCTTGTCTCCTTTGACTTGGTTGGCCTCAGAAAAATCTTTAGAAATTGATTTAACTGGTCTTGTCTCCTTTGACTGGGTTGACCTCAGAAAAATCTTTAGGAATCGATTTAACTGGTTTTGTCTCCTTTGACTGAATTAGCCTCAGAAAAATCTTTAGGAATTGATTTAACTGGTCTTGTCTCCTTTGACTGGGTTGGCCTCAGAAAAATCTTTAGGAATCGATTTAACTGGTTTTGTCTCCTTTGACATAGCTGAGAACTTAACTGCATCTTTCCTGAAAGGTAAAGGTCAGTCATATGCAATGCATCATATGGATCAAGCAATGATGTTCTCAACATAAATGAGATTGTATGGTATGATGCGTATATGCATGTATCATGATGTTTGGAAATGTGATGTTTTAGCTGGGGAAAATTAATCCCGGATAGTTGCTGGAGAGTAGAGTTGAATTCTTCGTTTCTGCTGGGGATGGTGAACGAAGGTGGTTGCGAGAATAAACCTGCAAGAGAAGAGAACTCCGTTGGGGAATAAACTGATGAGTAGGTTACTCTATGTGGAAGAGATGCTCTGCTGAGGATTCCACTGATAAACTCCGCTGGGGATGGATTAACATTGTTGGGGACATTGAATCTGTTGAGGATTGAATTCCTATTCGTGAAAGGAAAGAACTTCGCTGGGGATGATCTTTCAGTTGCAACTTGCTGGGGATAATCGTGTTAGACTCCTGTGGGGATAAATCTCTGAGTTCTGCTAGGAATGATCCTTTGAACTTGGCTGGGGAGATTTATTGTACTCCGCTGGGGGTAAACTTCCAGAGTCTACTGGGGATGATGCTTCAACTCTGTTGGGGAAGCTTTTTCCGACCATGCTGGGGAAATATTGACTCCACTGGGGGGTATCTTATATTCTGCTAGGGAACACTCTTATACTCCGTTAGGGAATATTAAGACTATCGGGGATATCAAGTCCTTTTTAGTGCTGATGATAGATAAACTCTGCTTGGGGAGAGTATTACTGATTCGTTCATAGTTACAAGTCTCAGCTGGGGGAGAGCTATCATTACTGTCTTACTCTGCGGGGAGTGAATGTTACTGGGATGCGTGCTAAGGATATGACGATGGCTTTGCATCGAGACTTTTCTGCCCCTGTATATGCGGGAGAAGGTGCCTGCGGAGGCCTTGTGGATCGAGTATTATCCCAACCTATGAGGTGCTTGGTATCTTTCGATTGAAATGACAAGTCTTCTTCTGGTAGGCAAGTGACGAGATGACGGGACATAGTCGTACGCTTTGATCCCTAATTTTTTTCCTGGACCCCCTTTTCGGGTTTTCAGTCCATCGGGATACCCTTTTTTGCCCAAGCCGCCTTTTCAGGTTTTCGACTTGCCGGGTGTACAGATTTTTTCCATTTTTATCCCTAATTTTTTTCCCGAACCCTTTTGGTTCACTGGGAAGCCCTTATTTTTGCCTAGGCCATTCGACCTAGCGGGTCTTTGATTATGCGTAGTATTTTCTGATTATGTCCATGCTCTCAGGGTGTAGGGAGTTGTCACTGTCTGTAGTGTCGTATGGCCATACTACCAGAAGATGTTTGATCAGGCAAGATTCGTTGCTGGAATTCATGTCCAATGCCCCAATTGATTCAGATGGAGATTTGCCCCTAGCTATTTGGCATTTTGAGAGATTCCTTGAATCTTGACTTGACTGCCCCAGATGATGGACAATGAGCATGCCGTGCCCCTTTATTGGAAGTGTTTTTCCACTTGAGGTGACCCTTTTTATTGAAAAGGTTTTTGTTCACTAGATATTTGTCGTGCGAATTTCTCTACTGTTTGAACAAATAGTCATATGCAAACAATGTTATTTTAAGAATGCAAAGCTTATGTCTGTCTTGAAGTTTTTGAAAATGCATTTTTTCAGTAAGATAGGAAAATTTTGTAAAATGTGACGTCAACTCGGGATTTACAGCAAGCCCTACAAAAGTCATGATATCTTTTGTAACAGTATGCTTTTCGGATTAACCCATGCTTCAGCTAGGACTTTTTAAGGGTTATAACGTGGCCTGGTTCACGGTTTAAGAAACAAAGGATAAAGGCTCAAATTTTATTTGTACCCACCCGTTCTTCATGATGTTCTTCGATCCTAAACTCAGCTAACCGTGCATTAGATCTTGTTTGAGTCTTTGCTCTGATATACCAGTGATGGTTCGGATACTGACAATTTATTTTGAACAGGCAGTCATTTTGTTGAGAGTTTGCAGGATCTCTTTCCTTTTGGTTTTTATTATCCCTGTTTTTTGCCTGAACTGTTTCTTTTTTATTACAGTCAGCGGGATGCCCCAGTTTTGTAAGTCTCCTTCATAGGTTTTGACTTGATGGGCTTTTATTTAGAGAGATAATGACTGTTTGTCCTTACGATTATACGGAACCATCACCGTCTTTTGTTTCGGAAGGACTTCTTTGATGCCATTCATTGTGCACCTGGATTAACTGAGAAAACTACCCTGCCCCAGGTTATAATTACGGGTTTTAATTTGTGAAATGAAAAACTCCAACTTCTTTGGCTCAAAGGGGTTGACTAGGGATTATCTTCCTTATAACTCCACTGTTTAGGATTTGAAACAATGCTTGTACCTCGTCAGTGAGGTCTGTTCAAAAGCATACTGTAGAGATTTTGATATCATTTTCGTCATCCTCCCTCTAAAGGCTTAGAATTTTTTTAATCGAGAGTTGATCATCACAAAAATGAAAGCAATTTGAATATAGTGAATAAGAATGGATTGATTCAAAACAGACATATGAAATGCATTGATAAAGTAACAAAGTTTGACATGAATAAATGTTTGAACAATCAAAAGGAAATTACAAATTGAAAATTCTAATGAACAAAAAAGTCTTCTCGTCTCAGGACTTGTCACTTCAAATGGTGAACCTTGGGGGGTGACAAAAGAATTCAATCTGAGCGTCTTGTGTGAGTTCCAAAGCTCCCTCATCAATCAGGTCTTGAATTTTGTTTCTCAACGCCCAACAGCTGTTGGTGTCATGTTCAGGGCTGTTGGAATGGTATGCACACCTGGCATCATGTTTGTACCTTGGGGAGGCTATGTGGGGATTCTGAGGAGGGTCCCTTAACGTCACCAGATTCAATCTCAACAGGTGTTGTAAAGCTTGAGACAACGGCATGTTGAGCTTGGTAAACTGCCTCTTGGGTGTATCCGGCTTACTCTGATTAACCCATTGTTTTTGGCGAGGTTGTTGTTGGACTCGCAAGGTGGAAGCAACTTGGAAAGGTCCATTCCTCACCAAACCCAAACCTGGTTTTCTTGAAAGTTGATCAGTGACTTGGCCTCCGGCCCCGGCTGTTTGCTTCATGTTGTTGTATCTGTCTTGATGAAGCTGGTTGATAATGGTTCTCAGCTCTTCTTGTTTCCGAGCTAAGCCTTGGATAAGAGCCATCTGCCCCAGCATCTGGGTTTTCATGGCACTGAACTCAGCTTACAGTTGTTCCAGCCGTTCGTCCTTATTGTCTTCAGGACTTTTCTTGACCAAGTTCCCAATGAGGAGTGTTTTCAACTCTTCCTGCCCCTTGGATAGGTTTAGGAATACGTCCCTGAACCGAGTTTCTCGAGTTTGAAGATGTTGGTTGTCTGGTTGGAAAGCCATTGCTGAAATAAACAGCGAGAACATGAGAGACCTGTACTGAGAGACCTGTTATGCAATGATATGTATGTATGCAATGTTTTCAAGGATCCTGCGGGGTAAACAAGAAACTTGTTAGAATTTGAATTTTGCAGCTTTGATTGAAGAAACTTCATGTTGTTAAGAGTCCTTCTTCAAGAGTCAAGCTCACCATATCGAGTGGGTCATAGCCCCTGACTCAAGTTATCATGTTTTGATTTCTAGACAACCTTGGCTAGAGGAAAATAAATCCCCTTTGCCCCTTGCTAGACATTTGATTTACCATAACCTGCATCACAAACCCTTAAGATCCTTGAAATGGTTAAGGAAATGCTAAGGCATGATGTTATGATGTGTATGTTATGCGTTTAAGCAAAAGTGTGAAGTGATGTAAGTAAACTCTGCAATAAATCCAAATTATTTCATAAGGACTGTAAACAAAATCTGCAAGGAACTCATGTTGTCAGATAACAAGAATGTGCAAGTAGTTCAAGTTTGAAGGCACACAAGTCACACAAACAGCCTTAAGTTTAGGTTGGCATGGAGTTTAGGTATTACCCTCTTTCAGTTTAGTTGGTTCAAACCTGTCCTAAAAATAGTAATCGCGTTCTAGAGGATCTCAATATCACTGACTACCCTCGATCGGTCATAATTCCAGTTTAGTCTCAATGAGTGTAGCATATTGTTACTGTTCTATGGCCAAGTTGGTCAATTTAAAGGTTCTAAGGTCAGTTGGTGCTTAATGACCCCTTAGAAGACCCATATTCTCCTTGTTCCAACAAAAGGGATATCGGTACAGACTAAAGTGCCACACCAACGTAGCTACTGCTTCAACCGTATCGGTCTACGCCGTACAGTTCCCTCACAGTTTATTGCTACTTACCTAAAGGGTATCCCCCAGATATGGGTTAGGATCTATAGTAACTCTGATACAAGCCCACAAATATAAATCATACGAAGCAAACAATTGAAAACACAATGATCTAATCCTAAGGTACACCCCACTTATTAGATATTTCCCCAGCAGAGTCGCCAGTTCTGTGATACGGTGGGAAGAACTGACTGTTTTTGTAATGCTGGTTTGCGTTTTATGTTTTTTGTTTGCAAAATGTCGCGGTAAGCAAGAGTCGCCACTGACTCTTATTTTATCCAACAAGGAAAGGAAAAAGCACATAAAAATTCCTTTTTCGAGATGTTTCTCGGGTCTGGGGGGTAGATTATAGAAAGGCAAGGTGTTAGCACCCTTTCTATCCGTGGTTATCCACGGGCTCTTAGGTACTTGCTCAAAGTGTTTTCAAATTTTGCTTTTCTTTGTGTTTGTGGGTTTGAAAAGAGTTTTTGTTTGAAAGGTGTAAGTGCGAAAAAGTTTTGTTTTGTTTTGAGAGGAGCAAGTACTTAAGAACCATCTACCTACTCGAAAAGGGAATTAATCTGTGCTAATGTCCTTTAGACAATGCTATCCCACTATTGATGAGTGGGTAGCATCGTCGTTGGAGTTTAAGGGTCAATTCGATTAAGGGACGTGCGGTCACTAAAGCAATGTTAGGATGCCTTAGCGGTAACCTTAATGTCTTAGATCATTTTTTCCGAGGCAGTCATTTCGAGGCAACTTATGATCTTTGTACAAGAGGGCGACCTCTAAAACTTCCTATACTCAATGACCGTGTACGAAGGCAACCAAGTGAGGTGTACCCTAAGAGTATGCATGTGCGAGTGTGTTATTTCGGTTATATTATCTTTGTACATGTCATGGGTGAGCTATGTTGGTTTTAGGTTAAAGATTTGATCTTGTCATGCATTCCCTATTATCAAACATCTAACAGTGTATAGTTGCGGAATTTAAATAGCGGAAATTAAATCTAAACTATTACAATGCGTCGGGTATTTACATCGCCAAAAACAACCCTTTAATTTAAATTACGGTAAATAAAAGAAAGCGATAAAATAATCAAAGTCCTATTTAAAGTTATTACATTCTGGAAGATATTACAATATTGGTAAAATGGATCGCGTGCGAGAAATTTAAACGGCGCATTTTTTAGGGTTTTGACCCCTTTTTTGAAAGAAACCATTTTTTGTTATTTTTTGAATTAAAAGGAATTAAATCTAAATTAACAATTAAATTAATTAATTAATGAAAATATTTTTGGATTTTTGAGTATTTAAAGAAATAAAACAAATTGATTAAAAGTTAGTAAAAACCTAATTTTTCTACATTAATTTTATTTATTTGCAAAAAATATTAAAAGTTAAACCTAATTAAAGCTAAATTGATTAAATTAATTTATTTACAAAAATAAAGTATGAATTTAATTTTAATAAATAAAATGTTTTTTTGTGTTTTTGATTTTATTAAGGAAAATAATCTAATTGGTTAATTAAACAATAAAAACAATAATACAAAACAATAAAATAAAAGAAATATAAAAAAGTATAGAAATAACCAAGGGGGGGTGTTGGGCCCAATCTGGAGGTGAAACTGGCAATTTGTGGCCCAATGCAAACAGGCATGTATGACTTTTCTGGATCCCACGTGTGCTTGTTGACTCGAGTATACCATAGGCCTTCATTCTGGGCCACCAGATCTGGCCTGGGGCCATCTGGCAGATGATCAAGTGATGATGCATGGTATGTTGCGCCTTGGATGCTGCATGGAATAAGCTGAAGAAAAATAATACAAAGGCATTGGGGGACCTGGTGTGATCGGTGGATCTGGAACTGACTGTTTAACGCTGGTTCGCGAAATGTCACGGAAGCAAGAGTCGCCACCGTCTTTTATTTTCTCCAAATGGAAAGGACAAAAGCACAGAAAAATTCCTTAAAGAGATTGCTCTCGGTTCGGGAGGTAGGTTATAGAAAGGGAAGGTGTTAGCACCCTTTCTATCCATGGTTATCCATGGGCTCTTAGATGCTTGATCATTGTGTTTTCAAAAATAGTTTGTTTGCTTTTCAACTGTGGGTTTTAAAAAAGTTTCTTTGAAAATTTCAGTTCGACTCTTGTATCGGTCCTCAAGAGTGTTTGAAAAATTGCTTTCGAAAGCTTTTTGAAAAAGGTGTCGGTGTGAAAAGTATTTTTGAATTTTGTTTTGAAATTAGAGCAAGTATCTAGAGTCGTCTACCTACCCTAAGGAATTCGTCTGTGAAATGTCCTTTAAAGTAGTGCCATCCCACCATTGAGAGGTAGGTAGCACCACCGTTGGAGGTATTCGGGTCAATTCGAAGGTTCGGGACATGGTGATCACCAGAGCAATAGGAAGATACCTTAGAAGCTACCCTCATGCCAGGTTCCCGGATCATGAGGACTTACTAAGACATCCTCTACTCGACGATCACCTTTCGAGAGGCAAGGCAACAGTGAGGCGTACCCTAGGGGTGGTGTGTGATTTGTGTGTCGTTTTCAGATATTTTTGTCTTGTCATGTATTGGTGATCTACGCTTTTGTTTTTATTTTGACATTCATTCTTGCATGCAAATTTATTAGGAGTTAAAAATTTGCGAGAAATATAAAGTTCCTAAACTATTACAAAGGCGCGGGTCCACATCGCCAAATTAAATCCAGGACCCGATTTGACATAAAATAAAGATGCGAGGAATATAAATGTTTAATTTACACGGCTTTGGGAGAATTACATAAAAAGAGAAAATAAAATAAGCGCGCGGATTGGAATTACTATCGAATGCGAGGGCGTTGGACCCTTTTTAACGAAATTAAATTACGATTAACAAATTAATTAAACTAAAATAAAAAGAAAAGATTTTTCGGAGTTTTTTGTATTTATGGACTTTTATGAGAATTAAATGGAATTAAAAAAAGTTAATTAACCCTAATTCTAGTTATTTTTAATTTATTAAAAAAACATATTAAAGTTAAACCTAAAATTAACCTAATTAATTAATGGCAAGTTTTATTTACAAAAATAGTATTTAATAATTAATTATGGTGAGAGAAAAAAAAAAGAAAAAGGATGAAAAAATACTTAAAACCCTAATTCTACACTTTTTTAATTTATTAAGAAAAATATTTGAATTAAACCTAAATTTAAAAAGCTAAATTAATTAATGAGATTTATTTACAAAAAATAACATTAAATGAAATATATTTTAATTTTCATGACTTTCCTGGTTTTTATATTATTTTTTATATTTTATGAAAATAGATTAATTTAAAGATTTAAATAAAAATTAACAAAACAAATAAAATAGAAAAATATGAAAAAAGAATTAAAAAAAACAAACCCATGGGGGTTCTGTCCCCAAACTGGAGGTTTTGTCCCAGCAATTTAGGCCCAATGTTTATGGCCTTGTTTGACTTTTATGCTGGCGTGTGGCTTTGTTGACTCATGCCCATGGTACTCTTCCACTCAGGGCCCTTGGATTGAGGTTATAGGCCATGTGGCAAGCTGGATATGAGGCTACAGGATAGATCTTCAGATAAAGCGCTGCATGGAATCACGTTAGGAAGAAAAATATTGAAAGAACGTGGGGGACCTGGGAATCGAACCCAGGTCCCAGTGGTTACATGACAACACAGCTACCAACCATGCCAAGCGCTTTCTTTGTAGTATTATTGGAACGTAATTATTATAAAAGAAACAAAACGTTAATGCTAACAATAAAAAAAACACGCTGAATTTAAATAGACCAATCACATGGGGACAGCAAGCCTTCTTCTCCGTTGGTGTGTTTTACCTGAAACAAAAACAAACAAGATTGCGGGGGTTTTAAACCCCCACTACATGACACAAGGAAAAATAGTGAATAGGCCATCTTTGACCAGAAATTGGGCGCGATAGGATGGTTAGGTTCGTGTGAAGCTTCTCGTTCCAATGGTACCAGTCTCGTGTCTCAATTTTTCCATAACAGAGAAGCCCCAATTTTGAACCCCTGCAACCCTAAAACACTCCAATGGTGGATTCGCGTATGGATGAGGAAAACTCAATTGAACAATATAGTTAGCTTCAGAATGACAAGACTAACACAAAACAAGCATTAGAATTCAAAATCATGGCATGAATGATGAAATACGATTATGCAAAAAAAGTGAAACAGTTGGACTGCTATATACCAATTCTGGGTGCTTTGGACGTGGAAAAGAGTTCAGTCAGATTCAATGATGTCTTGGCAAGCTAATGGGATCAATATCCTCCTCTGAATCGTCCTCCAAGGCAATTTTCAGTTTTGGATTTTTTTGATAAAAATTCAAGATTGTTCTTGATGTTTGGGCGCAGCTCTGAGGTCCTCAACACTAGGGTTTGCATTAGTATAAGTATGGAAACTGATTAGGGTTGAAAATTGGATCCAAAACCCTTTGCATTGATGTACAAGATATTTGATTTTTATGCATATATTTTCAAATCTTTTCCATGCATATTTGATTCCAATCATGGCAAATCACATTGATTCTTTCCCTATCAGATAATGCACGAGATCTTGAGGATATTTCATGCATAAAAAGATTTGAAAAGTTTGCTTTGGTATTTTTTCCATTTTTTAATTAATTAAATGAATTAATAGCAATTTAAAATTCAAATAACTAAATAAAAATGATGAATAACTTCCCTTTGGGCCAAATGGTCGTGCACATTCTTTGGATGATGAATCTTGGAAGAAAATGTGGCCCATTAGCAATTTTAAGGCATTTGAAGCAAAGTTGACTTTTCAAAATACCCAAAAATTTCCCAACTTCCACAAGGCATATCTTGCTCAATTTTTAAGCTTTGATCATGTTCTAGGACATTTTGAAAAGGTCTTGAAGTCCTATAACCAATGTCTTTTGTCCCATGTCATTTTGATTTACCAATCTCAAGTTATGGCCTTTGACGTAAAGTCCCTTTTTGTTGACTTTTAAAAATGACCTATAATGTTGAAATTGATAACTTTTTGTGAGAGCATTTCTTGGACTTGGAGTGTGAAGAGGAGTTGTAGGAAATGTCTTTCTCTTCAAAATGAGCTTTGGATGGAATTTTTCTGATAATCCATGTGGAAGTTATGCCTTGGTCAAGTTACAGTTGACTTTTTCAACTGTCCAAATATGGAAACTTTTGCATCTTGAGACTTTTTGAGCCAAGCTTTGAGAATCATGATCAAGCATTGATCAAATGATGTTTGTGGCTTCAAAATGAGATGTTGACCAAAAATTTGAACTTTTGACTGTCAAATGACCATTTTGCCCCTGCAGTTGACTGTAGTGCAATTAGGGTTTTTGACTATGCAATTTTGTGCTGAAAGTCTTGAAACTTGACATGAGGGTACTTGACAATGTTTATAAGCATGTGGGACTTGATTGGACCCTTGAAAACTTCAATTTCTTTGCCAGAACCAAAACCCTAGTTTTTGACTGTTATGAGGCCCTTGAACTGTGCAACCCTTGGGGAATTTTGAAGCGCGCTCTTTGCAAATTTTGAAGAATATGGGAGGGAAAATTTTGGGGTACAACAGTTTCCCCTGTTCAATCTTCTTAAACCTGAGGATGCAGATTGGCTGACGTGCCTTTCGTAATCCGAAGGTGGAAGATGATTGAACACTAGAGTGCCCAGAAATTTGCGCTCACATAGTAGTGTGATGGTGGAATGGGCCTATAGATGCCATTTGGAGATTCATGGATAGGATTATGGGCTTATAGATGCCATGCTAAGAGATGATGGATAGGTGGATGGGCTTATAGATGCCATCTGGGTGTTGATCGCGTAAGAGATTCCTTAGCGAGAACTTGTGTACCTGAAAAAAGAAAAAGATTACCTGGCCTGTTACAGGAGCTGGTCTTCAAATTCTTTGTGTAGGATGTACCCTGACTGGTTACAGGGGCTGAATCTGGAGCTTCAAACGATGATGAATGAACCAGGGATGGTAACTACCTCAATAGGAACGCTGAGAGAACCTGGGGACGATTACTACCTCAACAGGAACGCTGAGAGAATCTTGGGCGACTTCAATCTCAACAGTAACGCTGAGAGAATCTTGGGGCGATTACTACCTCCGCAGTAACGGGGAGAGAACCATAGGCGACTACAACCTCAACAGTAACGCTGAGAGAATCTTGGGCGACTTCAACCTCACCAGTAACGCTGAGAGAATCTTGGGGCGATTACTACCTCCTCAGTAACGGGGAGAGAACCATAGGCGACTACAACCTCAACAGTAACGCTGAGAGAATCTTGGGCGACTTCAACCTCAACAGTAACGCTGAGAGAATCTTGGATATCTTCTACTGAGTCTTTATCAGGAAAATCTGTTAGGGGTCGATTTAACTGGACTAGAGAAGGCCTTTGACTGGATAAGAAACAGAAAAATCTTAGGGTCGATTTAACTGAACCGGTCTAGGTCTTGAAATCTTCAACTGAATAAGAAACAGGGAGATCTTAGGGTCGATCTGACTGAACCAGAGAAGGCCTTTGACTGGATAAGAAACAGAAAAATCTTAGGGTCGATTTAACTGAACCGGTCTGGGTCTTGAAATCTTCAACTGGATAAGAAACAGGGAGATCTTAGGGTCGATCTGACTGAACCAGAGAAGGCCTTTGACTGGATAAGAAACAGAAAAATCTTAGGGTCGTTTTAACTGAACCGGTCTAGGTCTTGAAATCTTCAACTGGATAAGAAACAGGGAGATCTTAGGGTCAATCTGACTGAACCAGAGAAGGCCTTTGACTGGATAAGAAACAGTAAAATCTTAGGGGCGATTTAACTGAACCGGTCAAGGTCTTGAAATATAGTTAAGAACTTAACTGGATCTTTCCTGAAAGGTAAAGGTCAGTCATATGCAATGCATGATATGGATCAAGCAATGATGTTCTCAACATAAATGAGATTTGTAAGATATGATGCGTATATGCATGCTATAATGATATATGTGATTTTTATGAATGTATGTTTTCGTCTTAGGAAAATAAATCCTTGACGGGTGCCGGGAGGTCACTCCTGGGCTGATGTTGAAGAATAGATCTTTGCTTCCGCTGGGGATGATAGTTGCAAGAATACCGGTAGGAGAAGATAACTCCGTTGGGGAATAAACTTGGTGAATGGATTACTCTGCAGGGAGAAAAGTACTCTAACGATCTTGCTGGGAAGCAATACTCTGTGGGGAGAGAGGTACTTTGTTGAGTTGTTGATGGTAACTTCGCTGGGGATACCATTGTTATGTTGGAAGTGTTAATAGACTTCGCTGGGGATAAGAAGACTTCACCGAGAACGATCTTTCCGTGGATTTTGGCTGAGGATAACCCAGTTATATCCTGGTAGGGAAATAACTCTTTGAATAAAGCCGGGAGACGCGTTTGTGCTCTGCGAGGGATAAGCTTCCAGAATCTACTGGGGATAAGCTTACTGCTGGGGAGATGGATTGAACTTTCCTGGGGAAACCTCTGGACTGGACTCTCCTGGGGAAATTCTTGAGGTGTAATTTTTGTAAGTTGAAAGAGGGAACCTATGTAGGGTTGCCCGATTATGAGAAAGAAGGACACCTGTGTAGGGTTACTGATGACGAGTTTGTGTAAAACTGCATCTTGGAGGAAGGAGACCTGTGTAAGGTTTACTGATGACAAGTTCGTGTAAAACTACGTCTGGAGCTTGAGAAGGGAACCTGTGTGGGGTTACTTTGACGATGAGCCCGTGTAAAACTGCATCTTTGGGGAGAGAGAACCTGTGTAGGGTTTCTTCGGGATAAGTTCGTGTAAAACTTTTGGCGGAACCGGGGTAAGGTTACTGCAGGGTAAGTTCATGTAAAACTTCTTGATGAACCGGGGTAAGGTCATCTTGAGATAAATCCGGGTAAGACTTCAGGAGGAACCGGGGTAAGGCTACCTGGAGTTGAGTTCGTGTAAAACTTGAGATAAATCCGTGTACGACTTTTAGGAGGAACCGGTGTAGGGTCACTTTGATGATAAGTCCGTGTAAGACTTTCGGAGGAACCGGTGTAGGGTCACTGCAGGATAAGTTCGTGTAAAACTTTTTGATGAACCGGGGTAAGGTCATTTTGAGATAAGTCCGTGTAAGACTTCGTCTGAAAATTGAGAAGGAACCGGTGTAGGGTTACTTGATGATGATCAAATGGATGATTGTCCTGTTTGGTTTCGGATATTAACCCACGATCTGGAATTTGTAAAGATAGATGGTAATCATCTTTGTATTAAACTTTCCTTGGTACTTTGGTTGACAGAGCCACTGGATCGCCTGGACGACTCATTATTTCCCCTGTTTCTGAGGTGAGGAGAAAAGATACCTTGTGGAGGTGTTGGATGACTACTGATTGACGAATCTTCCCTTTGGTAGGCTAGTGACGAGATGTTGGGACATAGTCGTACGCTCTTTATCCCTAACTTTTTCCTGGACTTCCCTTTCGGGTTTTCAGTCCACCGGGATACCCATTTTTGCCCAAGCCGCCTTTTCAGGTTTTCGACTTGCCGGGTGTACAGATTTTTTCATTTCATTCCTTATTTTGCCCGAACCCTTTTGGTTCGCCGGGAAGCCCTAATTTTGCCTAGGTATGTCAACCTAGCGGGTCTTTTATCGTGCGTA
Source organism: Vicia faba (assembly GCA_948472305.1). NCBI lineage: Eukaryota > Viridiplantae > Streptophyta > Magnoliopsida > Fabales > Fabaceae > Vicia > Vicia faba. Next base: position 18,222,413 of record OX451740.1, read on the forward strand.
GTATTTTTTCGACTATGTCCGCGCTCTTAGAATGCAGGGAGGTGCCCCTGGCTGCTCGTGTTGTCCTGCCACCAGAAGATCTTCGTTTGATCGTCCAACGCCCCAAGTGACTTAGACGAAAATTTGCCCCAGATAATAGACCATGGTCATGTCTGCCCCTTGATTGGAAGTGCTTTTTGTTCACCAGATATTCTTCGTGTGAATTTTCCTGCTGTTCAAACAAAAAGTCATATGCAAACAATGTTATATCAAAAATGCAAAGCTTATGTCTGTCTTGAAGATTTTGAAAATGCATTCTTTTCATAAAACAAGTGAATGTTTGTAAAACATGATGTCAACTCCGTATTTCACAGTAAGCCTTAAGGAGTCAGGATACCTTTCGTAACAGTATGCTTTCGAACTAACCCATGCTTCAGCTAGGACTTTTTAAGGGTTATAACGTGGCCTGGTTCACGGTTTAAGAAACAAAGGATAAAGGCTCAAATTATTTGTACCCACCCGCTCTTCGTGATGTTCTCCAAACCTAAACTCAGTTGACCGTACGTTAGACCTTGTTCGAGTTTTTGTCCTGATATACCAGTGATGGTTCGGATGTTGACAATTTATTTTGAATAGGCAGTCATCTTTGTTTTTTGTTTGAGGGTTTGTAGGACCTCTTTTCTTTTTTTTGATTTTGTTATCCCTGTTTTTGCCTGAACTGTTTCTTTTTGAGTTTACAGTCAGCGGGATGCCCCCGTTTTGTAAGTATCCTTCATAGGTTTTGACTTAATGGGTTTTTATTTTGTGAAGTAATGACTGTCTGTCTGTATGATTGTTCGGAACCATCACTGTCTTTTGTTTTGTAAGGACCTCTTTGGTGCCATTCGTTATGCACTTGGATCAACTGAGAGACTACTTTGCCCCAGGTTATGATTAAGGGTTTTAAATTTCGAAAAGAAAAACTCCTACTTCTTTGGCTCAGAGGGGTTGACGAGGGATTATCTTCCTTATAACTCCAGTGTTTAGGAATTGAAACAATGCCTGTACCTCATCAGCGGGGTCTGTGCAAAAGCATACTATAAAGATCGTGGTATTGTTTTCGTCATCCTCCCTCAAGAGGCTTAGCATTATTAATCGAGAGTTGACATCAAAAAATGAAAGCAGTCTGAATATAGCGAATGCGAATATATTGATTCAAAACAGACATATGCGATGCATTAATGAAATAACAACGTTTGACATGAATAAATGTTTAAACAATCAAAGAAAAATACAACTTGAACATTCGAATGAACAAAAGTTTTCTAGTCTCAGGATTTGTCACTTCAAATGGTGAGCCTTGGAGGGGTGGTAGAAAAACTCAGCCTGACCATCTTGTGTGAACTCCAATGCTCCTTCATCAATCAGGTCCTGGATCTTATTCTTCAGAGCCCAACACTCATTTGTATCATGTCCTGGACAGGCAGAGTGGTAGGCACACATTTTATTGGGATCATAGATAGGAGATGTTGTGTTGGGGTTCCGGGGATGAGCCCTTAATGTGATCAGATTCAATCTCAACAGGCGTTGTAAAGCTTGAAACAGCGACATGTTGAGCTGGGTGAATTGCCTCCTGGGCTTGTCTGGCTGAAGCTGGTGAGGTTGACGCTGAAGTTGTGACGCTGGAGCCATTTGAGGAGCTCTCCCCTTATCTCCTTGTCTCAAAGATGGTTGAATGATGACTGGCCCTTCAACCTTAGATGTTTGCCCCAGTTGGTTACCCCGAAGCAGTTGGTTGACGAGAAACCCGAGCTCATCTTGTCTTTGAGCTAAGCCTTGGATGATAGTCACCTGCCCCAGCATCTGGGCTTTCATTGCATCCATCTCAGCTTGTAGATGTTTCAGCCGTTCGTCCTCAGCGTTGTTCCTGACCAAAGTCTCCATGAGCAGTGTCCCTAGCTCCTCCTGTCCCTTGGATAGGCTTAGAAAGATCTCCCTGAACTGAGTCTCTTGAGCATGAAGACCTTGGTTATTTTGTTGGGAAGTCATTGCTGAAATAAACAGCGACAAAGGTAAGTGACCTGCAAAAGGGATACCTGTAATGCAATGATGTGTATGATATGCATGCAATGTTTCCAAGGACCTCGCAGGGTAAACAAGAAAATTGTTAGCATTGGAGTCCGATAGCTTGATTGAAGGAACTGCATGTTGTTGAGAGTCCTTCTTCAAGGGTCAAGGCTCACCATATCGAGTGGGTCATAGCCCCTGACAACCTTGGCTAGAGGAAAATAAATCCCCTTTGCCCCTTGCTAGACACTTTGATTCATCATGACCTGCATCACAAGCCCTTGAGATCCTTGAAAGGGATTAGTCTTTATGTAGGATGTATGCAATGGTATGATGTTATGCTATGCATGGAGTAATGTAGGTAAACCCTGTTATGAGTCCCAATTAAGGACTATAAACAAAACCTGCAAGAAACTCAGTAAACCCTGTTATGAGTCCCAATTAAGGACTATAAACAAAACCTGTAAGAAACTCAAGTGTCAGTTAACAAGCATGCAAATAGTCAAGTTGGAAGGCACACAAGTCACACAAGATAAGCCCTTAGAGTTTAGGCCTGCATGGGGTCTGGGTATTACCCTCTTGAAGTTGGTGGGCTCAACCTGTCCTATTAGAAGTAACCGGGTTCTAAGGATCCCAATATCACCGGATTGCTTTCATTGTTCATCGTTTCGATTTAGCCACTGAACTGGCGACCGAAATATTCCAGGAAAGCAACCCTCAATTGAGTGTAGTATCGAGTATCAACCAACCTCGGACTGCACCAAAGTCAGTTATCTCACTACCCTAAAGAGGCCAAGATAGTTCAATTAAGGTCCCTAAGGTCTGTTGATGCTTCACGAAACCACGCGGAGGCCCCGTACTCTCCTTGACTGAACTCAAGGGTTACCGGTACACACCAAAGTTCCACATCAACGTAGCAGACTATTTCAACCATGTCGGTATACCCTGCACAGTTCCCTCACAGCCTTGTTGCTACTTTCTAAGAAGGTATCCCCAGATCCGGGTTAGGATCTATAGAACTCCCAAGACAGTCCCACAATTTAAAGCAAGCAAATCAATACAATTGAAAACACAGTTATGAACTAACCCTAAGGTACATAAGTATATTCCCCAGCAGAGTCGCCAGTTCTATGATCGGTGGATCTGGAACTGACTGTTTAACGCTGGTTCGCGAAATGTCGCGGAAGCAAGAGTCGCCACCGTCTTTTATTTTCTCCAAATGGAAAGGACAAAAGCACAGAAAAATTCCTTAAAGAGATTGCTCTCGGTTCGGGAGGTAGGTTATAGAAAGGGAAGGTGTTAGCACCCTTTCTATCCATGGTTATCCATGGGCTCTTAGATGCTTGCTCATTGTGTTTTCAAAAATAGTTTGTTTGCTTTTCAACTGTGGGTTTTAAAAAAGTTTCTTTGAAAATTTCAGTTCGACTCTTGTATCGGTCCTCAAGAGTGTTTGAAAAATTGCTTTCGAAAGCTTTTTGAAAAAGGTGTCGGTGTGAAAAGTATTTTTGAATTTTGTTTTGAAATTAGAGCAAGTATCTAGAGTCGTCTACCTACCCTAAGGAATTCGTCTGTGTAAATGTCCTTTAAAGTAGTGCCATCCCACCATTGAGAGGTAGGTAGCACCACCGTTGGAGGTATTCGGGTCAATTCGAAGGTTCGGGACATGGTGATCACCAGAGCAATAGGAAGATACCTTAGAAGCTACCCTCATGCCAGGTTCCCGGATCATGAGGACTTACTAAGACATCCTCTACTCGACGATCACCTTTCGAGAGGCAAGGCAACAGTGAGGCGTACCCTAGGGGTGGTGTGTGATTTGTGTGTCGTTTTCAGATATTTTTGTCTTGTCATGTATTGGTGATCTACGCTTTTGTTTTTATTTTGACATTCATTCTTGCATGCAAATTTATTAGCAGTTAAAAAGTTGCAAGAAATATAAAGTTCCTAAACTATTACAAAGGCGCGGGTCCACATCGCCAAATTAAATCCAGGACCCGATTTGACATAAAATAAAGATGCGAGGAATATAAATGTTTAATTTACACGGCTTTGGGAGAATTACATAAAAAGAGAAAATAAAATAAGCGCGCGGATTAGAATTACTATCGAATGCGAGGGCGTTGGACCCTTTTTAACGAAATTAAATTACGATTAACAAATACTAAAATAAAAAGAAAAGATTTTTCGGAGTTTTTTGTATTTATGGACTTTTATGAGAATTAAATGGAATTAAAAAAAGTTAATTAACCCTAATTCTAGTTATTTTTAATTTATTAAAAAAACATATTAAAGTTAAACCTAAAATTAACCTAATTAATTAATGGCAAGTTTTATTTACAAAAATAGTATTTAATAATTAATTATGGTGAGAGAAAAAAAAAGAAAAAGGATGAAAAAATACTTAAAACCCTAATTCTACACTTTTTTAATTTATTAAGAAAAATATTTGAATTAAACCTAAATTTAAAAAGCTAAATTAATTAATGAGATTTATTTACAAAAAATAACATTAAATGAAATATATTTTAATTTTCATGACTTTCCTGGTTTTTATATTATTTTTTATATTTTATGAAAATAGATTAATTTAAAGATTTAAATAAAAATTAACAAAACAAATAAAATAGAAAAATATGAAAAAAGAATTAAAAAAAACAAACCCATGGGGGTTCTGTCCCCAAACTGGAGGTTTTGTCCCAGCAATTTAGGCCCAATGTTTATGGCCTTGTTTGACTTTTATGCTGGCGTGTGGCTTTGTTGACTCATGCCCATGGTACTCTTCCACTCAGGGCCCTTGGATTGAGGTTATAGGCCATGTGGCAAGCTGGATATGAGGCTATAGGATAGATCTTCAGATAAAGCGCTGCATGGAATCACGTTAGGAAGAAAAATATTGAAAGAACGTGGGGGACCTGGGAATCGAACCCAGGTCCCAGTGGTTACATGACAACACAGCTACCAACCATGCCAAGCGCTTTCTTTGTAGTATTATTGGAACGTAATTATTATAAAAGAAACAAAACGCTAATGCTAACAATAAAAAAAACACGCTGAATTTAAATAGACCAATCACATGGGGACAGCAAGCCTTCTTCTCCGTTGGTGTGTTTTACCTGAAACAAAAACAAACAAGATTGCGGGGGTTTTAAACCCCCACTACATGACACAAGGAAAAATAGCGAATAGGCCATCTTTGACCAGAAATTGGGCGCGATAGGATGGTTAGGTTCGTGTGAAGCTTCTCGTTCCAATGGTACCAGTCTTGTGTCTCAATTTTTCCATAACAGAGAAGCCCCAATTTTGAACCCCTGCAACCCTAAAACACTCCAATGGTGGATTCGCGTATGGATGAGGAAAACTCAATTGAACAATATAGTTAGCTTCAGAATGACAAGACTAACACAAAACAAGCATTAGAATTCAAAATCATGGCATGAATGATGAAATACGATTATGCAAAAAAAGTGAAGCAGTTGGACTGCTATATACCAATTCTGGGTGCTTTGGACGTGGAAAAGAGTTCAGTCAGATTCAATGATGTCTTGGCAAGCTAATGGGATCAATATCCTCCTCTGAATCGTCCTCCAAGGCAATTTTCAGTTTTGGATTTTTTTGATAAAAATTCAAGATTGTTCTTGATGTTTGGGCACAGCTCTGAGGTCCTCAACACTAGGGTTTGCATTAGTATAAGTATGGAAACTGATTAGGGTTGAAAATTGGATCCAAAACCCTTTGCATTGATGTACAAGATATTTGATTTTTATGCATATATTTTCAAATCTTTTCCATGCATATTTGATTCCAATCATGGCAAATCACATTGATTCTTTCCCTATCAGATAATGCACGAGATCTTGAGGATATTTCATGCATAAAAAGATTTGAAAAGTTTGCTTTGGTATTTTTTCCATATTTTAATTAATTAAATGAATTAATAGCAATTTAAAATTCAAATAAATAAATAAAAATGATGAATAACTTCCCTTTGGGCCAAATGGTCGTGCACATGCTTTGGATGATGAATCTTGGAAGAAAATGTGGCCCATTAGCAATTTTAAGGCATTTGAAGCAAAGTTGACTTTTCAAAATACCCAAAAATTTCCCAACTTCCACAAGGCATATCTTGCTCAAATTTTAAGCTTTGATCATGTTCATGGACATTTTGGAAAGGTCTTGAAGTCCTCTAACCAATGTCTTTGGTCCCATGTCATTTTGATTTACCAATCTCAAGTTATGGCCTTTGACTTAAAGTCCCTTTTTGTTGACTTTTAAAAATGACCTATAATTTTGAAATTGATAACTTTTTGTGAGAGAATTTCTTGGACTTGGAGTGTGAAGAGGAGTTGTAGGAAATGTCTTTCTATTCAAAATGAGCTTTGGATGGAATTTTTCTGATAATCCATGTGGAAGTTATGCCTTGGTCAAGTTACAATTGACTTTTTCAACTGTCCAAATATGGAAACTTTTGCATCTTGAGACTTTTTGAGCCAAGCTTTGAGAATCATGATCAAGAATTGATCAAATGATGTTTGTGGCTTCAAAATTATATGTTAACCAAAAATTTGAACTTTTGACTGTCAAATGACCATTTTGCCCCTACAGTTGACTGTAGTGCAATTAGGGTTTTTGACTGTGCAATTTTGTGCTGAAAGTCTTGAAACTTGACATGAGGGTACTTGACAATGTTTATAAGCATGTGGGACTTGATTGGACCCTTGAAAACTTCAATTTCTTTGCCAGACCCAAAACCCTAGTTTTTGACTGTTAGGAGGCCCTTGAACTGTGCAACCCTTGGGGAATTTTGAAGCGTGCTCTTTGCAAATTTTGAAGAATATGGGAGGCCAAATTTTGGGGTACAACACCTGGGATTTGAACCCAGGTCCCATGAGTCACTGAACAAACGCACTTACCACCACACCATTGCTTTTTAATTGTTAGTGGAATAAGCACTAATTATTATATTGGAAACACGAACAATATGCTGGAAAAATAAAAAAATGAGCGCGAAATATGAATGGGCCAATGGGAGGGAGACACGCCTTCGTCTTCCCCACTGAGACCTGGTTCTTTTTCCTGCGGATTTGAATCCACAACTAAATCCCTAGTTCGATCCTAAAATCAACTGTAGGCCATATAAATTGATCCTAAGACCATGGTTCGCTTCGTCTCTCCCTCCTGAATTCATCCATGTCCATGATTTGCCTCAATTTTTCCTGAAACTCAAACGCCTAAAAACAAGAACCAAAAACCCTAGTTTCGGGTATGGCATTACAGGCTATAAAAATATAATTGAATAATGTAGAAAGCTTAGAAATCATGCAAGAATCAAGAATATGTCCATGGTTTGTCAAAAAAATGCAAGAATGAGAGATTGCATTTTCATGTACAGGGCGGTGTTCAAGGAAGCTTACAGTGCGATTCAGGAAGGGAGAGCGCTTGGTTTTTATTGCAATAGACTCAGTGGATGTCCAGCAAGAGGTCTACGTTGAGATTTTGTGTTGAATTGGCCTCCAAGACTGATTTCAATTCCAAGCTTCTTTAGCAAATTTACAAGTTTGGTTTTCCAGATTGTGCAGCCTCTTCGTTCTTTTTTGTGCCTCTTTAGCTTGTATAAGTATAAGGAAATGCATTAGGTCAAGTTTTGTGGATCCAATCTTTGTGCATTGATGATTTTAGATTCGATATGATCCTCCATGAAAACCTTTCCAATTTGATCAAAAATCCAATATTTTGTGCATAATATGGCTTCATACGAGTTTGATCTTGTCCATGATGATAATAAAGACCTGTATCAATCAAAAAGATTCCAAGTGATTAAGATTTGGATTTTATTTGGATTTAAATTAATTAAAAATGAATTAATTCAATAAAAATCAAATAAAATAAAAAATTAATAAATGGACATGAGGCTGAAGATAGGACACGTGTGTGGTGTGACGAGATCAAATCAAGTGGAAAAAAGTGGGCCCATTTGACAAAATTTGAAGTTTTGGGGATAGTTAACTTTTGGCAATTTTGGAAAAATGCCCAACTTCAACAATGCATAACTTCTTCAATTTTGAACTTTTGGAGGTGTTCTTGGACTCTTTGGAAACCTTGAGATGTTCTCTAACCAACCCTTTTGGTATCATCTCATTTTTATGTTCCATGTTCAAGTTATAAGCTTTGGAAATAAATGTGTTTTTGTTGACTTTCAAAAATGACCTATAATGTCCAAATTTGTAACTTTTTGTGAGTGCATTTATTGATCTTGGGGTGTGAAGATAGATTGTAGTAAATTTCATCCTCTTCAAAATTAGCTTTGTATGGGTCATTTCTCATAAAGTATGAGAAAGTTATGCTTGGTCAAAGTTGAGTTGACTTTTCCTGCAAAACCCTAATTTAGCAACTTTTGAATCTTGATGAATCTTGAGCAATCCTTGATGAATCATGATCAACCCTTGATCAAATAATTAATTATCCTTCAAAATGAGAATTTTTACAAAAAATATTAAGGTTTGGTTGTATTTGGGTCACAGTTGACCTTTGCCTTAGCACAGTCGATTTTTGGACCTCTTGAGCAATTGACTGACCAAACTTCCTCTGCAAGGCTTGAAATTTGATATGGATGAATTTGAGAACATATTAGGACATTGGGAGAACTTGAGGTCATTTTGATGTAAGGACCTTGATGCAACACAAAACCCTAATTTTGAATTGACTGCCTTAGGAGATGATTTGACTGTCCAACTCTTGAGCAATCTTGAGCCATTTGGAGATTATTTTTGCAATGTCTTGAGAAATATGGGAGGGGAAATTTTGGGGTACAACAATGTGTAAAGCATGTTCTGAATACAAGACGTTGAAGCAAGTTCTGAATGAGCGTTAAAGCCAACTTGTCTTGTCAAGTGAAGGGAACATGTTCTTATAAGTTATCGTTTTCCCATTAATGCAAAGACGGCTGCAAGCACTCAAGTGTCTAAGCTAGTTTCTTGGAAAATGGAATAGTGCAAAGAAACACGCAAGCATTTAATGCTATCCACTTTTCTGAAGGCAGCAACGGTCATTTTGTTCTTATTATATATAGAAGGACATTTATTGCAAGCCAACCACCAATAAATCATATTTCAAAAAGAAGCAAGAAACTACGTGAAAAATTATGGGCTCACAAACTCTTTGTTCATACACTTTGTGCAATTTATTCTAAGTGAAAAATCACAGTTGTGATATAGCTTTATTAGAAGCAAATTTTATTCCACTATCTGTAAAGATACTCTTGTAATTGTTCCTTGAGAGACTAAGTTTGGTCAGATTTCTCAAGCAGACTAGGACTAGATTTAAGTCTTAGTGGTGTTAGTCACTTGTAAGATTACTTGTGCATTGTTAGTCACAACAGTTGTTGTGTGTTTGTAATCAGTTGATTATAGTGGATTAAGTCCTTGTTGAGAAAGGCGAAATCACCTTGACGGGTGGACTGGAGTAGTTTGACTTCAAACGAACCAGGATAAAAATAACCTTGTCCTTCCATTATTATTGAGCTTTATTTTGAGAGAAAAAAGATTCACTTATTCAACCCCCCCCCCCCCTCTAAGTGTTTTCTTCCCCCTTCATAGTTATCTATGGGCTCTTAGTTGCTTGTTAGATCACTTGTTTTTGTTTGAAAATGTGCTTTGTGTGGTTTTTGAAAGTATTTTGAAAAGACGCCTTCGTTTAGGCAAACGTTGTAATAGTTCTCGTTCGTAAGAACGTATACAAAGTGTTGATCTTTTGAAAATGTTTCATGTTTTGGAAAATGTTTTGAAAGTGTTTTTGAAAGTGTTGGTGTTTGTTTTGAAAATAAGCAAGGATGTTTGATTTGAAATTGAGCAAGCAACTAGGAACAATCTACCTACTCAAAAGTCTTTGTTCATTTCTTCCTTTCCTTTGATATTGCTACCTTGCCATTGATTTGGTAAGAAGCCTTATATTTGGATGTAAAGGGACAGGTGTGGGTCATCGTATAGCCATGATAGCAATGTTGTAAGACATCTTACCATTTCTCTTTGAGGGACTAAGATCATTTTGAAAGGCAACATTTGATAGCGTCATCGAGGGACTATGATCTTGTATTTTTTATTGATTTTTGCTAAGATATCCCACATGAATAAGATGGCCATATTTGTAAGGCAACAAAGTGGAATTACCCTAAGGGTGCAAGTGTGCAAACGTGTTGGATTTACATGCTTGTTTTTCTTAAATTAGGGTTTGTTATTTGTTGGTTTTAGTCTTTCCATACAAACCCTAATTACTAGCATTTATATAAAGCGATAAATTGTGGAAAGTAAAAATACTAAGTTATTATATCATTAGGGGAGGGGGTATACAAATTTACAAATGGGGATTTTGCAAGAAAATTAAACCTAATTATCTATTACAACCATATTGAATATTGTACAAAATTGAAAATAAAATACAAGAATGTAAATGGAAAAACAAATTATTTTTGTTTGGTTTTTTATGAAAGGGCTTATCTCTTCTCTGTACCGGTAAAGACTTTGACCTTAGAGTAAGGGGAGGGCCTAAGACTTTATTTATAGCCGGGAAGATAATTTCTTAATCGAAGCCATAGCTTAAACCTGGATAGAAGAACTTTATCTCGTCAGTCTTGACCTAATTAAGAAAATGATTAATTAAAAATAAACAAAACAACTTAAACCTAAATTAATTAAGAAATAAATTAGGTTAAAAAGTATTTTAGGGTTTTTTATGAAAAGGTTTTAGATTAACAATAATAATAATGAAAATTAATTAATTAAAAGAAAACCTAAGCTCTAAATTAATTTGAATTTACAATAGAATAATATAATAATTAAACTTAATTATCTAAAAATTAATTTTAAAAAAAAAAGAAGTTAATTTATTAAAAGAAAATGTTTTTGTTCTTTTTGTTTTATGAAGAAAATGAAATAAATAAGTGTAAAAATAATAAACAAAATATTTTTGGATTTTTTATTAATAAAAATAATAAAAATAATAAAAATAATAATAATAATAATAATAATAATAATAATGAAAATAATAAAAGAAAACTAAAAATGAAAGTTCTTTTTGTTCTTTTTGTTTTATGAAGAAAATGAAATAAATAAGTGTAAAAATAATAAACAAAATATTTTTGGATTTTTTTATTAATAAAAATAATAATAATAATAATAATAATAATAATAATAATAATAATAATAATAATAATAATAATAATAATAATAATAATAATAATAATAATAATAATGAAAATAATAAAAGAAAACTAAAAATGAAAATAAAATAAGAAAAGAAAATAAATGAAAATATTAAAAAAAAAGGTTGGGCCAGGTGCAAAAGTAAAGCAGGGGGTTAGGAGCTAGCAAAAACAATAAAGCCCGAGGGGGGAGGCCCAGTGCGCTACTGTGTGACAAAAAGGAAAGAAAATGTGAGAAATAAGGAAAAAAGGTAGTGTTGGGTGTTGAACCCCTGACCTCATACATACACGCACGCTACCTTCGCCACTTGAGTGGCTGTACATCTGTTAACTTAATTGAAATAATAAATACATAATCAAAACAAGTCCTGAATATGGAACATCATCTTCAACCTCAACCCAGAGCATCTGTAACTTCACCATTTCTCAACAAAAATGAAATATGGAAACATGAAAGTTGCTCAATTTTTCCATACGAATCCAAACATGTAAATATCATAAGCTATAAATCAAAGATGAATGAGAATTTTTGAAAGTGCAAAATTCTGACCTAAATATTTCAAAAAGTTTAAACTCAAAATTCTCCTAGCTTAATCAAAATAAATAAAATCTATGGACATGTATAGTTTCAGGGCAATGATGTCTATATTTTATCTTCACAAATGCAAACCTAACAATGCCTAAATAATGAGATGAAAAGTCAGAAAATGCACCTCCAAAATGGAAATCGTGAAATGAGTTTGAGCTTGATTCAAGGTGCTGCAATGATCAGGTTAGCTTCCTTGAGTCTCTAGGAAGCTAATGCAATGCTTAGCTTGAGTTGATAGTGGCTGAAATGGCCTGGAGAAGTCAAGTTGCAGACCCCTATTTTTGGTTATGGAGGGTGATGGAAATGGAGTTACATTTCTGAAATAAGGATGAGGATGAGTTGTATTTGATATGTATGAGCTTTTGGAAGTGAAAGGACAAGAAATGCATGAGGGAAATGGAAGTTTGATATATAAAGTCGGACTTTGCACAAAAATGGTGTTTTGAGGCAATTTCTGGATAGAGGGAGTTTGGTAGTGTTTCAGGTGTTAATGCTCGTGTGTTATATCACAAATAGTGCTTCTATTTATAAGCAACAAGTTTGGATACTTATTGTTGATCAGAATTCAAAAACAAATGCTTAAGCTCAACATGTGATTTTTGAGAAATCCGAGTTTCAAAGTCTTGTGTACTTTCTAATGTAGAGTGGTTATGCTTTAAACACATTTACTTCTGACTTTGTAGATGGAGTGTGATCAGAGAGAACAAGTTAGAGGCTCAAGAAATGACTTTGTGCATAAAGCTTGCTTTTCAAAAATGGCATTCTTCACTTTCTTCCTAATATGGCAATGTGAATTGCATAAAGCTTAAACCACTTGGATTATAGCTCAAAAGTTTGTGTAATCCATTAATGATGGATAGATACACAATTTAGAAGGCCTGCAAAGCAATATTATGCAGCCTAACAATGAGATTGCATTATGTGTTCATCAAGAAATGACTTGTAATTCAAGAATGAAACCCTAACTTCATGTCTTCGATTCTCCTTGCTCAAATATGATCTCAATGAGTTCTTGGACATTTTGGAAATCTTGTAGCATTATCTACAACCTCTATGTTGTACATTTTTGAATATTCATCTTAGAACTATGTGAAAAATTTCCATGAAGTTAGGTCAAAATCCTGCCTAAACTAGGGCAAAATTTCACTAAGTTTGGAAGTTTCATGAACATGTCTTCTTAAAATCATAACTTGAAATCCATGCATTTATAGAAGAAGTTGTGTTCTACAATATTTTAGATATCATTGAGATATAGAAATTTTATGTTGGAAGTTTTCCTTGAATCATCTTGCATCATGATGGAAATTTGGCTCAAAGTTATAAAAAATATATGAATTTTCCAACACTTAGAAAAATTTCTAAGTTTAAAAATTTTGACTTTTCAAAATGAAATCTTGACTTTTTGATTTCTTGATGAACAAGTTTCATATTTTTACATGTCTTGATGAATTGTGATCTTTGATGCTTGATTTTGACCAAAAAGTCAAAGTTTGACTTTTCAGTGTATAATTGACTTTTCATCAGTTGATTGAAAATCAACTATGAATCAATTGATCTTGAGAGATGTTTTGAGCCATGTCATTGGGTAAAAATTAAACATTTGAATCCTTGAGATCATAACTTAAACCAATCAAACATTTTCTAGGTCAAAAATCAGAAATTGCACCTTCTCAGTCAAAACCCTAATTTTGACAATTTTTCCCTTTTGATGATCTGATCAAATTTCTTGAGAAATTGTGATCCAAACTTGATCAAATTACATATATGATTTCACCATGTTTATGTGGATAAAAAATTATGTAGCTTGACTGTAAATTAACCACAGTTGACTTTTTCCCCAATACAGCTGATTTTTAGGTCAACTGATCAATTGACTGAGCAAAAATGTGATCCAAGACTTGAAACTTGACATGAGCAATCTTGAGAGTCAAAAATGATCCATGAAAGTTATATGGGGCATTAAAAGTCCATTTGTCCTTGTGAAAACCCAAACCCTAATTTTCAGTCATCAGTGTTTAAGGAGGTGTCTTGAGCTGATCAAGCCTTGTGCACTCTTGAACCAAGGGAGATCTTGTGAGAGATTACTTGAGAAATGAGAGGGAATATTTTGGCGTACAACCAAAAGTTAATGACATAACATTAAAGCAAAGTTGAAAAATAGGTGGATTCCAACATACATAGCCTTTTCCTTACTCATTTCGCTCGTTCGCTTGGTTACTCTGAGTGACTAGCATGCAGGAATGTGAAAGTTTGAACCCTTTACAAATTGAAATAAGTGTTTTATTTATAATACATAGAAATTACTATTTTCTAAGTGGGCTTTGTTTCCTTATATACCACGTATTCTTCATAACTTCCCTCCATGATCCCACGTTCAGCACTCCTGATATCAAAACCCATGTTTTCCATCCATAACTCTTCGCCTTGGAAGTTTAGGTGCTTATGGTACTTTTAACTCTTTTGGGCTTCTTACCTCTATTGGACCCAATTCATTCACCATGAATTCTTCTCTGATCGACTGCACTTACGAAACATTGGTCGACTACCTGTTAAATCATTCATGGTCGATTACTTACGTAGTCGACTCCTTATAATTTAATGCTCTTTAATGCTCTTAAAGGAACCTTTTTAACTTTTGGTTTAGGTTTCTCTCTTTATGAAAATCCCAGCCAACAAATTGCCCCCCAAAATGTCCTTTTCGACTAAAAGAATAGAAACGGACATTCTAATCCTTTTCTCTTAGTATGAAGTGATGTCATTGTAATCATGACCATTTCCCTCAAGCGTTACATCAGCGATCACACGGCCACTTCCCTACTTTCTAGATTCAACTTCCTAGGATAATCGTGGCCTCAAACTTCCCAACTTCTTCAACTCAGTTGCCACTTGTTTGACATGTGCCGGTAGTGTGGTCACAGTTTTTTTTCTCCCCAAACGTTTGGTTTCTTAAGTGATATACATAACCCTTTTATTATTTCACTTTTCTCTTTACACTTTCTTTGTATCTTCAATCTCCTAGCTTCCAAACTCTGCAAAAACCATACCTTCATTTTTTACTCAAAGCTCTCATTCATCTCCCATGGCGTCTCCAAGCCAAGTTATTAAACATATTAACATTCCTCGCGCAGTTGAGCTAGTCTCTAACATGCCTGATTTCCTAGTCGTTGATGGAAAAAGTTTTATGTTGGAGCCAAACCCAACATGCAACATTTCCACCTTCCGTTCTAACTTGTTGCTTCCCTTTGTCTGCAACAATATTGTGTATGCTCTCATGGGACCTACCCCTGATGAGATTAGGGAACCCAAAGACCTGAAGAAATGCTTCCCTGTTTGTGATCGGTGGATCTGGAACTGACTGTTTAACGCTGGTTCGCGAAATGTCGCGGAAGCAAGAGTCGCCACCGTCTTTTATTTTCTCCAAATGGAAAGGACAAAAGTACAGAAAAATTCCTTATAGAGATTTCTCTCGGTTCGGGAGGTAGATTTATAGAAAGGGAAGGTGTTAGCACCCTTTCTATCCATGGTTATCCATGGGCTCTTAGATACTTGCTCATTGTGTTTTCAAAATTGTTTGTTTGCTTTTCAACTGTGGGTTTAAAAAGTTTCTTTGAAAATTTCAGTTCGACTCTTGTATCAGTCCTCAAGAGTGTTTGAAAAATTATTTTGAAAGCTTTTTTGAAAGTGTCAGTGTGAAAAGAGTTTTGTTTGTTTTTGAATAGAGCAAGTATCCACGAGTCATCTACCTACCCTAAGGAATTCGTCTGTGTAAATGTCCTTTAAAGTAGTGCCATCCCACCATTGAGAGGTAGGTAGCACCACCGTTGGAGGTGTTCGGGTCAATTCGAGGTTCGGGACATGGTGATCACCAGAGCAATGGGAAGACACCTTAGAAGCTACCCTCATGCCAGGTTCCCGGATCATGAGGACTTACTAAGACATCCTCTACTCGACGATCACCTTTCGAGGCAAGGCAACAGTGAGGCGTACCCTAGGGGTGGTGTGTGATTTGTGTGTCGTTTTCATTTGTATTTTATCTTGTCATACCATGGGTGATCTACGCGTTTATTTTTATTTTTGTCATTCATTCTTGCATGCATTTATTTAACAGTAAAAAAGGTGCGGAAATTGAAAGTTCTAAACTATTACAAAGGCGCGGGTCTACATCACCAAAATTAAAATCCAGGACCCGATTTGACAGAAAGTAAATAAAGTAAATAAAGTAAAGTGCGAGAAATATAAAATGTCCGAGTTACATGGATTTGGGAGAATTACATAATGATAATAAACGACATAAAATAAATGCGCGAAATTAAATAAATAAAACAATGGGCGTTGGACCCTTTTGCAAAAAATTAAATTTAATGAGAAATTAGAATTAAAATTAAAAAGGAAATGTTTTTTAGTATTTTTATGTTTCTTAAGATTTAATGGAAAAAAGAGAATTAATTACAATTAAAATAAAATGTTAAACCTAATTCTAATTATTTTTAAGTTATTAAGAAAATATTAAGTTTTATCCTAATTTAAATCTAAGTTAATTTATGTGCAAATTTAATTATAGAAAATAAAATAAATGTATTATAAAAGGAAACAAATTAAAGGAATAAAAATTAAACCTAATTCTATTTTTGGATTTTAGTTATTAAAAGGAATTAAAATTGTAACCTAATTAAAACTAAATTCTTACATGTCAATTTATTTAGAAAAATAATTACAATGAAAAATATTTATTATTTTTTGGCCTTTTCTGATTTTTTATTATGTTTTGCATTTTGTAAAGAAATAATTAATTAAAACAAATAAAATAAATGAAATAACAAAAATAAAATGTAAGAAGAAAAATAGAAAAAAGAATGCAAACCAGGGAGGGGGGCAGCCCCAAATGGGAGGTACAGGCCTGGAATGCTGGCCCATTAACGCTTTGGTCCATTGACTTTTCCAGGTTGTGTGTTAGTGCGTTTGACCAGGACTTACGTGTTCCTCATATCCATGCCGTTGATTTGTATGCATTAGACGCGTGGCTCTTTGGATGTTGAAGCAACATGATGCGCTTCCATGTTGACGCTGCACAGGATTTTGCATTGAAAAATAATATGGAATTTACACAGACCTGGGACTCGAACCCAGGTCTTGGAGGTTACAAGTACATACCCCTGCCAACTGAACTACAACGTTTCAATCAATATATATTAGTAAATAAATAACAAAAAGAAAGACAAACGCGTTAGTGGTTAAACGCGCGAAATTCAAAAGCAACCAATCGTTGATGGACAACACATCGTCTTCTTCATTGTTTTTATTTTTTTTCTGAAACAAAAGCCTATGGAAACGGTTTTCACGCGTGGGTTTAGAGATGTTTTAAGAAAATAACGATTAGCCCCTCGACGCTCATAAATTGAGCGCGAGGGTGCCATCCTCTTCGTCTTCAAGCGCTGAGTCCATTGGTGGTCATTTGGAGTTCTAATTTTGCCTTGTTATGAAAGCCCCAATTTTGCAGACCTGTAACCCTAGCAATCGATCATGGTAAAATCGCGTGTGACCAATAAAAACACAATTAAAGGTGCTGGTTAGCTTTGAAACTTCAATATGAACAAGAATCAATCAATAAAATTTACAAATAACGCATATAATGGAATGTATGATTATGCAATTTGTTTGGTACAGTTGCGGTTCTAGGTACCAATTCCTTACGCTTTTGTGGTTGATATTGATTGGAATGCCTTCAGGAATGCCTAAGGAAGCTATTGAAATAGGTTTGGTGTCTCGAATCGCCTTGTAACCTTGAAATCAGATTTGAATTTTTGGACCATTTTTCAAGTTTTGTACTAGCCTCTTATGCACAGCTTTTCGTCCAATGTAATTAGGTTTGTGATCCTGCATATGTAGTGAGATAATTAGGTCAACAAAACTTGACAAAATCCAAGGCATTCATTGTTTTGCATATTTGATTTTATAAGATCTTTTTTGAATCTTTTTCATGTGCAATTTTGTTCAATCATGCCAAATCAAACCAAAACTTGCCTAATTAGGATGTGCACGTGATATTGAGGGTAAAACATGCATGAAAAGATTTTTTAGGTCAAGTTTGATATTTTTCATATATTTAATTAATTTAAATGAATTAATATAAATAATAATTCAAATAAATAAATAAAAAATGAGAAAATACTTCCCTTTGGGCCAAGTGGTCGTGCATAGGCTTGGAATGATGAATCATGGAAGAAAAATGGGCCCATTAGCAAATTTAGGTCATTTGAAGCATTGTTGACTTTTCAAAATTCCCAAAAATTTCCCAACTTCCACAAGGCATAACTTGCTCAATTTTTAAGCTTTTCACATGTTCTTGGACATTTTGGAAAGGTATTTGAGTCATTTAACCAATTCCTTTGGTCCCATGTCATTTTGATTTACCAATCTCAAGTTATGGTCTTTGACTTAAAGTCCCTTTTTGTTGACTTTTGAAAATGACCTATAATGTTGAAATTGATAACTTTTTGTGAGAGCATTTCTTGGACTTGGAATATGAAGATGAATTGTAGGAAATGTCTTTCTCTTCAAAATGAGCTTTCGATGGAATTTTTCCGATAATCCATGTGAAAGTTATGCCCTGGTCAATTTCAGTTGACTTTTTCAGCTGTCCAAATATAGCAACTTTTGCATTTTTGATGATTTCTGAGCCAAATTTTGAGAATCATGATCAAGCATTGATCAAATGATGTTTGTGGCTTCAAAATTATATGTTGACCAAAAATTTGAACTTTTGACTGTCAAATGACCATTTTGCCCCTACAGTTGACTGTAGTGCAATTTAGGGTTTTGACTGTGCAATTTTGAGCTGAATGCCTTGAAACTTGATATGAGGATGCTTGACCACATTTGTAGGCATATGAGACTTGATTGGGTTCTTGAAAACTTCATTTTCTTGCTCAGAACACAAACCCTAGTTTTGATTGTATAGGAGACTGTTGAGCTGCACAACCCTTGGGGAATTTTATGACTTGGCTTGGCAATTTCTTGAAGAATATGGGAGGGCAAATTTTGGGGTACAACAGTTGCCCCTGTTCAATCTTCTTGGACCTGAGGATGCAGATTGGCTGGCGTGCCTTTCGTAATCCGAGGGTAGAAGATGATTGGACACTAGAGTGCCCAGAAATTTGCGCTCACATAGTAGCAGTGATGATGGGGGAATGGGCTTGTAGATGCCATTTAGAGGTTGCTGGATAGAGTGATGGGCTTATAGATGCCATCTGGATGTTGATCGCGTAGGAGATTCCTTAGTGAGAACCTGCATACCTGCAAAAAAGAAAAATGAGTACCTGACACGTTGCAGGAGCTGATTTTAGATGCTTGGCATAGATATGTCCTGACTGGTTGCAGGAGTTGAGTCTGGAGCTTCAAACAGCGATGAAAGAACCAGGGATGGTTACTGCCTTAGCCTGAATGATAAGAGAACCTTGGGTGACTTTAATCTCAACAACGCTCGTTGAGAAAAATCTTGATGGGAATTATTATCTTCGCAGTATTGGGCAGAGAACCATAGGCAATTATAATCTGAAAGGAATGATCACCTCACACTCATCGTCGGAGAGGGAAACATCTGAAAAGGGCTTACCACCTCACATACCGTTGGAGAGGGAACCATCTGAAAAAGACTTACCACCTCACACACCGTTGGAGAGGGAACCATAGGAGAATATCACCTCACACTCATCGTCGGAGAGGGAAACATCTTGAAAAAGGAATTACTACCTCACACGCCGTCGGAGAGGGAACCATAGGAGAATATCACCTCACACTCATCGTCGGAGAGGGAAACATAGGAGAATATCACCTCACACTCATCGTCGGAGAGGGAAACATCTAGAAAAGGGATTACTACCTCACACACTGTTGGAGAGGGAACCATAGGAGATTATCACCTCACACTCATCGTCGGAGAGGGAAACATCTAGAAAAGGGATTACTACCTCACACACCGTTGGAGAGGGAACCATAGGAGACTATCACCTCACACTCATCGTCGGAGAGGGAAACATCTGAAAAAGGGATTACTACCTCACACACCGTCGGAGAGGGAACCATAGGAGACTTCTACTGAGTCTTCATCAGAAAAATCTGTTGGGAGTCGATTTAGCTGGACTAGAGAAGGCTTTGAAATATCTTCAACTGGAATAAGTGTCAGAACGTTGCCATATCTGGTTTACATCTGGACTATATCTGGAAGGAGATCTGGAAGCAGCATCAGAACGTCACCATATCTGGGTCATATCTGAAACTATATCTAGAAGGAAATCTGGAAGCAGCATCAGAACATCACCATATCTGGGTCATATCCGAAACTATATCTAGAAGGAAATCTGGAAGCAGTATCAGAACGTCACCATCTCTGGATCATATCTGAAACTAAATCAAGAAGGAAATTTGGAAGCAGCATCAGAACGTCACCATATCTGGATCATATCTGAAACTATATCTAGAAGGATACTCTGGAAGCAGTATCAGAACGTCACCATCTCTGGGTCATATCCGAAACTATATCTAGAAGGAAATCTGGAAGCAGTATCAGAACGTCACCATCTCTGGATCATATCTGAAACTATATCAAGAAGGAAATCTGGAAGCAGCATCAGAACGTCACCATATCTGGGTCATATCCGAAACTATATCTAGAAGGAAATCTGGAAGCAGTATCAGAACGTCACCATCTCTGGATCATATCTGAAACTATATCAAGAAGGAAATCTGGAAGCAGCATCAGAACGTCACCATATCTGGATCATATCTGAAACTATATCTAGAAGGATACTCTGGAAGCAGTATCAGAACGTCACCATCTCTGGGTCATATCCGAAACTATATCTAGAAGGAAATCTGGAAGCAGTATCAGAACGTCACCATCTCTGGATCATATCTGAAACTATATCAAGAAGGAAATCTGGAAGCAGCATCAGAACGTCACCATATCTGGATCATATCTGAAACTATATCTAGAAGGATACTCTGGAAGCAGTATCAGAACGTCACCATCTCTGGGTCATATCCGAAACTATATCAAGAATGAATTGCGATAGTTGATAGTAGTCATTTTTGTATTGATCTTTTTCCTGAAAAGGTAGAACATAATTGTATGCAAAATCATGATGCATGAACTGTATGTCTTCAAAATCAATGAGATTCGTGTAGTATGATGCATATGCATGCTATAATGATGTATGTGACGTTTTATGAATATATGTTTGTCTAAGAAAATAAATCCTTGACGGGTGCCGGGAAGTCGTATCCTGGGCTGATGTTGAAGAATAGTTGCAAGAATTCCTATAGGCGAGGATAACTCCGTTGGGGAATAAACTTGGCGAATGGAGGATTCTGCGGGGAGAAAAGATACTCTGACGACCATGCTGGGAAGTAATACTCTGTGGGAAGAGGGATGCCTTGCTGATTGTTGATAGTAACTTGCTGAGGATATCCTTGTTGTATTGGAAGTATGAATGGACTTCGCTGGGGATAAGAAAATTGCGTCGACGACGATCTTTCCGTGGCTTTTGGCTGAGGATAACCCAGTTATATCCTGTTAAGGAAATAACTCTTTAAATGAAGTCGGGCGACGCGTTCGTGCTCTGCGAGAGGATAAGCTTCCAGAATCTACTGGGGATAAGCTTGCTGCTTGGGGAGATGTATTCCAACTTTCCTGGGGAAGCTGGGTTGGACTCTCCTGGGGAGGTATTGAACTGTATTGGTTACGTTCCTCAACAGGACCTACCCTGATACCTTGGAGGATAGAACAATCAGACTGCTCAGACCAACCTTTATTGCCCCTGTTTCTTGTGGGGTGCTGATAGTTGTTGGCGGACAAACCTTCTTCTGGTAGACAGATGGCGGGACATAGTCGTACGCTTTTGATCCCTAACTTTTGCCTGGACCGCCCTTTCGGGTTTTCAGTCCACCGGGATACCCATTTTTGCCCAAGCCGCCTTTTCAGGTTTTCGACTTGCCGGGTGTACAGATTTTTTCATTTCATCCCTCATTTTGCCCGAACCCTTTTGGTTCGCCGGGAAGCCCTTATTTTTGCCTAGGTGTGTCAACCTAGCGGGTCTTTGACTCTGCGTAGTATCTTTTTGACTATGTCCACGCTTTTAGAATGCAGGGAGTTGCCCCTGTTAGAAGTGTCAGGCCACCAGAAAGTGTTTGATCGGGCGAGATTCGTTGTTGGAATGCCCCAAGTGACTCAGACGGAGATTTGCCTCAGGCTATTTGGCCTTTTGAGAGATTCTCCGAATCTTGACTTAACTGCCCCAGATGATGGACAATAGTCATGCCATGCCCCTTGATTGGAGGTACTTCTGTTCATTAGACTTTCGTCGTGCAAATTTTTATGCTGTTCAAACAAAAAGTCATATGCAAACAAAATTATGTCAAAAATGCAAAGCTTATGTCTGTCTTGAAGATTTTGAAAATGCGTTCTTTTTCATAAAACAAATGAATGTTTGTAAAACGTGATGTCAACTCCGTATTTTACAGTAAGCCTTAAGGAGTCAGGATACCTTTCATAACAGTATGCTTTCGAACTAACCCGTGCTTCAGCTAGGACTTTTAAGGGTTATAACGTGGCCTGGTTCACGGTTTAAGAAACAAAGGATAAAAGCTCAAATTTTATTTGTACCCACCCGCTCTTCGTGATGTTCTCCAAACCTAAACTCAGTTGATCGTACGTTAGACCTTGTTTGAGTCTTTGCTTTGATGTTCCAATAATGGTTCAGATGTTGATGATTTCTTTTGAATAGGCAGTCATTTTTTGCTTTGGTTGAGGGTTTGTGAGACCTCTTTCCTGACTTTTGTTATCCCTTTCTTTTTTGCCTGAACTGTTTCCTTTTTTGGAATTACAGTCAGCGGGATGCCCCAGTTTTGTAAGTCTCCTTCGTTGGTTTAGACTTTTGGGCTTTTCATTTATGAATTTTGATGATGACTGCCTGTCCTTTTGATTATTCTGAACCATCACTGTCTTTCTTTTTTGTAAGGGCCTCCTTAGCGCCATTCGTTATGCACTTGGATCAACTGAGAGACTACCCTGCCCCAGGTTATGATTAAGGGTTTTGATTTTCGAAAATAAAAAAACTCCTACTTCTTTGGCTCTGATGGGTTGACGAGGGATTATCATCCTTATAACTCCAGTGTTTAGGGATTTGAAACAATGCCTGTACTTCATCAGCGGGGTCCGTTCAAAAGCATACTGTAAAGATCGTGGTATCGTTTTCGTCATCCTCCCTCAAGAGGCTTAGAATTTTAGATCCAGAGTTGACATCAGAAAAAATATGAAAAGATATTTGAACATAATGAAAATAATTGTATTAATTTCCAAAACAGACATATGCAATGCATTAATAGAATAAAAGAGTTTGCTATGACATTAATTGTTTGTATAAGCAAAGAAAAGTACAACTCAAAAATTCAAATAAACAAAAGGCTTCAATGATTGGGCAACAGAGCAGTGATTATGTTCGGAGTCTCTGGCACTTCAAACTGAATCTCTCCAGCGTCGATCATATCTTGAATCTTATTCTTGAGAGGCCAGCAATTGTCTGTAGTATGCCCCGGGCTATCTGAATGATATGCGCACCTATCGTTGGGATGATAGTTGGGTGCAGAAGTGTTCGGATTCCGGAGAGGAGCCCTTAAGGTAATCAGCCCCGCCTTCAACATTTGTTGCAGTGCTTGATCCAACGACATGTTGAGTTTGGTGTACTGCCGTTTCTCCTTGCGCTGCTGCCCCTGTCCTTGTTGAGCAGGTCCGGGATTGGAGATTTGGATTGCCCCTGCCTCATGACGGCTCTTTTTACCGTGCACAGCATTGGATTCTTTCTTTCCATGATGAGGCTTTTTATCAGAAGGTGCAGCCTCTTGAATTTTCCCGGACCGGATGCCAGCTTCTATTCGCTCTCCAGTCAAGATAAGATCTGTGAATCCAGCAGACGAATTCCCAATCAGGTGGTTATAAAATGGACCAGACAAGGTCCCCAAGAACATGTCCACAAGTTCCCGATCAGTCAGAGGTGGTTGTACCCTTCCAGCAAGATCCCTCCATTTCTGCGCATATTCTTTAAAACCTTCACTTGATCCTAACGACATACCCTGGAGTTGGGTACGCGTAGGGGCAAGGTCGGCATTATATTGATACTGCTTATAGAAAGCAGTAGCCAACTCCTCCCAGTTACGAACTTTGGTCCCATCCAGCTGATAGAACCATTCGAGATGAGTCCCTGAAAGACTCTCCTGGAAGAAGTGGATCCATAAATTCTTGTCCACCGTATATGGCTGAATCTTCCGAACATAGGACCTTAGATGCAGCTTGGGGCAAGATGCCCCGTCATACTTAGTGAAGGATGGTGCTTTGAACTTCCGAGGAATAACCACACCAGTTGACAAACCCAAATCTCCAAGATCCAGCCCAGGTACCTGTTGGATCTCCATAGCATTCAGCCTATCCTCCAACTGTTTGTACTTGTCCTCAGCCGGAGGGTACTGTTCGTCGTCGAAATCTGTTTCATTGTCAGAGACCTCTGGACTGGGCACCCTTTCCTCTTGATGACTGCTTTTTCCCACAGATGGGGTTGTCCTCTCAGTTTCAATTTGCGGTGTGTTCCCAGATCTGCGTCTAGGGCTGAACAAAACAGTCCTCTTCTTCTTCTTGTCCTTCTTCAAGAGCAGAGCCTTCAGATCTTGTTGCCCCTGGGTCAAATTCATGATCAGCTCTTGGAACTGGGCGTTCTGAGCCTGGAGGTCCTTGATAGTCTGCTCGGCTGATGATTCAGGATTCATGACGATCGGCTGAAATAAACAGCGGAGAAGGGTAAGCAACCTGTCAAAGGGATACCTGCAATGCAATGAGATGTATGACATGCATGTAATGATTTCAAGGACCTCGCAGGGTAAACAGAAAATTTGTTAGCATTTGGAACCGGTAGCTTGATTGTAAGAACTTCATTTGGTTGAGAGTCCTTCATCAAGGGTCAAAGGCTCACCATATCCAGTGGGTCATAGCCCCTGACACCCTTGGCTAGAGGAAAATAAATCCTCTTTGCCCTTGGCTAGACAGTTGGTTCATCATGACCTGCATCACAAGCCCTTGAGATCCTTGAAATGGGTTAGGATGTATGCAATGGTATGATGCCATGATGCATGGGGTAATATGGATAAACCCTGTTATGAGTCCCAATTAAGGACATAAACAAAACCTGCAAAAAACTAGTCTGCAAGAAACTCAGTACATTCTGTTATAAGCCCTAATTAAGGACTATAAACAAAACCTGCAAGAAACTCAATACGCTCCGTTATGAGTCCTAATTAAGGACTATAAATGAAACCTGCAAGAAACTTAGTAAGCCCTGTTATGAGTCCCAATTAAGGACTATAAACAAAACCTGCAAGTAGTTCATGTGTTAGATAACAAGCATGCAAGTAGTCAAGTACGAAGGCACACAAGTCACACAAAAGAGCCCTTAGAGTTTAGGCCAGCATGAAGTTTGGGGTACTACCCTCTTGAAGTTGGTGGGTTCAACCTGTCCTAATCAAAGTAACCGGGTTCTAAGGGTCCCAATATCACAGGATTGCTTTCATTGTTCATCGTTTCGATTTAGCCACTGAACTGGCGACCGAAATATTCCAGGAAAGCAACCCTCAATTGAGTGTAGTATCGAGTATCAACCAACCTCGGACTTCACCAAAGTCAGTTATCTCACTACCCTAAAGAGGCCAAGATGGTTCAATTAAGGTTCCTAAGGTCAGTTGATGCTTCACGACACCACGCAGAGGCCCCGTACTCTCCTTGACTGAACTCAAGGGTTACCGGTACACACCAAAGTGCCACATCAACGTAGCAGACTGTTTCAACCATGTCGGTATACCCCGCACAGTTCCCTCACAGCCTTGTTGCTACTTTCTAAGAAGGTATCCCCAGATCCGGGTTAGGATCTATAGAATTCCCAAGCAACCCACAATTTAAAGCACACAGGGAAAACAATTGAAAACATAGTTATGAGCTAGCCCTAAGGTACACCTCACTTTAAGTTTAGTCCCCAGCAGAGTCGCCAGTTCTGTGATCGGTGGATCTGGAACTGACTGTTTAACGCTGGTTCGCGAAATGTCGCGGAAGCAAGAGTCGCCACCGTCTTTTATTTTCTCCAAATGGAAAGGACAAAAGCACAGAAAAATTCCTTATAGAGATTTCTCTCAGTTCGGGAGGTAGATTTATAGAAAGGGAAGGTGTTAGCACCCTTTCTATCCATGGTTATCCATGGGCTCTTAGATACTTGCTCATTGTGTTTTCAAAATTGTTTGTTTGCTTTTCAACTGTGGGTTTAAAAAGTTTCTTTGAAAATTTCAGTTCGACTCTTGTATCAGTCCTCAAGAGTGTTTGAAAAATTATTTTGAAAGCTTTTTTGAAAGTGTCAGTGTGAAAAGAGTTTTGTTTGTTTTTGAATAGAGCAAGTATCCACGAGTCATCTACCTACCCTAAGGAATTCGTCTGTGTAAATGTCCTTTAAAGTAGTGCCATCCCACCATTGAGAGGTAGGTAGCACCACCGTTGGAGGTGTTCGGGTCAATTCGAGGTTCGGGACATGGTGATCACCAGAGCAATGGGAAGACACCTTAGAAGCTACCCTCATGCCAGGTTCCCGGATCATGAGGACTTACTAAGACATCCTCTACTCGACGATCACCTTTCGAGGCAAGGCAACAGTGAGGCGTACCCTAGGGGTGGTGTGTGATTTGTGTGTCGTTTTCATTTGTATTTTATCTTGTCATACCATGGGTGATCTACGCGTTTATTTTTATTTTTGTCATTCATTCTTGCATGCATTTATTTAACAGTAAAAAAGGTGCGGAAATTGAAAGTTCTAAACTATTACAAAGGCGCGGGTCTACATCACCAAAATTAAAATCCAGGACCCGATTTGACAGAAAGTAAATAAAGTAAATAAAGTAAAGTGCGAGAAATATAAAATGTCCGAGTTACATGGCTTTGGGAGAATTACATAATGATAATAAACGACATAAAATAAATGCGCGAAATTAAATAAATAAAACAATGGGCGTTGGACCCTTTTGCAAAAAATTAAATTTAATGAGAAATTAGAATTAAAATTAAAAAGGAAATGTTTTTTAGTATTTTTATGTTTCTTAAGATTTAATGGAAAAAAGAGAATTAATTACAATTAAAATAAAATGTTAAACCTAATTCTAATTATTTTTAAGTTATTAAGAAAATATTAAGTTTTATCCTAATTTAAATCTAAGTTAATTTATGTGCAAATTTAATTATAGAAAATAAAATAAATGTATTATAAAAGGAAACAAATTAAAGGAATAAAAATTAAACCTAATTCTATTTTTGGATTTTAGTTATTAAAAGGAATTAAAATTGTAACCTAATTAAAACTAAATTCTTACATGTCAATTTATTTAGAAAAATAATTACAATGAAAAATATTTATTATTTTTTGGCCTTTTCTGATTTTTTATTATGTTTTGCATTTTGTAAAGAAATAATTAATTAAAACAAATAAAATAAATGAAATAACAAAAATAAAATGTAAGAAGAAAAATAGAAAAAAGAATGCAAACCAGGGAGGGGGGCAGCCCCAAATGGGAGGTACAGGCCTGGAATGCTGGCCCATTAACGCTTTGGTCCATTGACTTTTCCAGGTTGTGTGTTAGTGCGTTTGACCAGGACTTACGTGTTCCTCATATCCATGCCGTTGATTTGTATGCATTAGACGCGTGGCTCTTTGGATGTTGAAGCAACATGATGCGCTTCCATGTTGACGCTGCACAGGATTTTGCATTGAAAAATAATATGGAATTTACACAGACCTGGGACTCGAACCCAGGTCTTGGAGGTTACAAGTACATACCCCTGCCAACTGAACTACAACGTTTCAATCAATATATATTAGTAAATAAATAACAAAAAGAAAGACAAACGCGTTAGTGGTTAAACGCGCGAAATTCAAAAGCAACCAATCGTTGATGGACAACACATCGTCTTCTTCATTGTTTTTATTTTTTTTCTGAAACAAAAGCCTATGGAAACGGTTTTCACGCGTGGGTTTAGAGATGTTTTAAGAAAATAACGATTAGCCCCTCGACGCTCATAAATTGAGCGCGAGGGTGCCATCCTCTTCGTCTTCAAGCGCTGAGTCCATTGGTGGTCATTTGGAGTTCTAATTTTGCCTTGTTATGAAAGCCCCAATTTTGCAGACCTGTAACCCTAGCAATCGATCATGGTAAAATCGCGTGTGACCAATAAAAACACAATTAAAGGTGCTGGTTAGCTTTGAAACTTCAATATGAACAAGAATCAATCAATAAAATTTACAAATAACGCATATAATGGAATGTATGATTATGCAATTTGTTTGGTACAGTTGCGGTTCTAGGTACCAATTCCTTACGCTTTTGTGGTTGATATTGATTGGAATGCCTTCAGGAATGCCTAAGGAAGCTATTGAAATAGGTTTGGTGTCTCGAATCGCCTTGTAACCTTGAAATCAGATTTGAATTTTTGGACCATTTTTCAAGTTTTGTACTAGCCTCTTATGCGCAGCTTTTCGTCCAATGTAATTAGGTTTGTGATCCTGCATATGTAGTGAGATAATTAGGTCAACAAAACTTGACAAAATCCAAGGCATTCATTGTTTTGCATATTTGATTTTATAAGATCTTTTTTGAATCTTTTTCATGTGCAATTTTGTTCAATCATGCCAAATCAAACCAAAACTTGCCTAATTAGGATGTGCACGTGATATTGAGGGTAAAACATGCATGAAAAGATTTTTTAGGTCAAGTTTGATATTTTTCATATATTTAATTAATTTAAATGAATTAATATAAATAATAATTCAAATAAATAAATAAAAAATGAGAAAATACTTCCCTTTGGGCCAAGTGGTCGTGCATAGGATTGGAATGATGAATCATGGAAGAAAAATGGGCCCATTAGCAAATTTAGGTCATTTGAAGCATTGTTGACTTTTCAAAATTCCCAAAAATTTCCCAACTTCCACAAGGCATAACTTGCTCAATTTTTAAGATTTTCACATGTTCTTGGACATTTTGGAAAGGTCTTTGAGTCCTTTAACCAATGCCTTTGGTCCCATGTCATTTTGATTTACCAATCTCAAGTTATGGTCTTTGACTTAAAGTCCCTTTTTGTTGACTTTTGAAAATGACCTATAATGTTGAAATTGATAACTTTTTGTGAGAGCATTTCTTGGACTTGGAATATGAAGATGAATTGTAGGAAATGTCTTTCTCTTCAAAATGAGCTTCGGATGGAATTTTTCTGATAATCCATGTGAAAGTTATGCCCTGGTCAATTTCAGTTGACTTTTTCAGCTGTCCAAATATAGCAACTTTATCATTTTTGATGATTTCTGAGCCAAATTTTGAGAATCATGATCAAGCATTGATCAAATGATGTTTGTGGCTTCAAAATGATATGTTGACCAAAAATTTGAACTTTTGACTGTCAAATGACCATTTTGCCCCTACAGTTGACTGTAGTGCAATTTAGGGTTTTGACTGTGCAATTTTGAGCTGAATGCCTTGAAACTTGATATGAGGATGCTTGACCACATTTGTAGGCATATGAGACTTGATTGGGTTCTTGAAAACTTCATTTTCTTGCTCAGAACACAAACCCTAGTTTTGATTGTATAGGAGACTGTTGAGCTGCACAACCCTTGGGGAATTTTATGACTTGGCTTGGCAATTTCTTGAAGAATATGGGAGGGCAAATTTTGGGGTACAACACTGTTCATAGAGGTACAAGGCCCTCTATCGCCTGGAAGTGTCCTTTGGATTTATCCCACATCTATAGGACTTCAAAAGTATTTCGCTCCGCTCCTGCTATCAACCAAGATTATAATGCATGGTTGAATAAAGTATAGAGATTTAAAGATGATGTGTTGAAATCCCAAGGCATTTTCGACTTGATTCAACTTTCTGGGGTTGGCCCTATTTATTGCAACTACATGATGATTTCTTCTCTCTACTTCGGGAGAGTTCTACGAACACTTTTCATTTCGCCACTGGTATGCTGACTCCCACATTGTTCAACGTTGCGGCTATTATTGGCATTCGCCCTTCAGGTGAAACTTTCGTCTCTATAGAAGTTGATGAATATGTTATTCCTTTTCACAAGGATGTTGCTGGTTTCACCAAGTACATGGAGCATTTTCACGCTAAGGACGTCGACACAGTATCTGATGACAAGCACATCGCCTTCCTAGCCTTGTGGCTCTCTAAATATATCTTCTGCAGTAGGTCCTTGAAGGTAGCCAAACGTTTCATTATGTTGGCGCATCACCTTCACATGGGTCGAAACACCTTGTTGCACCCCAAAATTTTCCCTCACTTATCAATAATTTTCTCACAAAATTTCCTTGGGCTCAAGACTGCACTAGAGTTTGATCAGCTCAAGACACCTCCTTAGGCACTGATGACCAAAATTAGGATTTGAGTTTGCACAAGGATTTTTGAATTATTAAAGCTTAATATGACTTTCATGGACCATTGTGGACCCCCAAGATTACTCATTTCAAGTTTCAAGCCTTGGATCACACTTTTGGTCAGTCAATTGAACAGTTGACCTAAAAATCAACTATATTGGGGGAAAAGTCAACCATGGCCATTTACAGCCAAACTTCATAATTTTTTACGGGTCCAACAACGGCCTTGTCAACATCAATCGGAAAATCGGCAAAGGCAAAAAGAACCCAAAAGACAGTTTACTAACGTCAACATGCCACTGTCTCAAGCTTTGAAACATATGTTAAAAATGGATCTGATTACACCAATAAGACCTCGTCCAAATCCCAAAACTTATGCTCCCAGTTACAATCTCGATGCCAGGTGTGCCTATCATTCTGATGGTCCTGGACATGATACAAACGATTGTTGGGCGTTAAAGTACAAGATTCAAAACTTGATCGACAAAGGAGCATTGGAGTTCACATAAGACGGTCAATTGGAGCTTTTTTCTATCACCCCTCAAAGGCTCACCACTTAAAGTGACCAGTCCAGACAAAGAGGCTTCTATTCAGTGGAATTTTCAATTGTAATCTCTTTTGTTGCTCAGATAATTATCTATTAATGTCAAACTCTGTTTCATTAATGCATTTCATATGTTTGTCTTGAATTCGTCCATTCGTTTTCACTATATTTAAACTATGATTTTTTCTCTCTTTATGTCATTTAACTCTTGTTAAAAGTTACAAGCCTTTAGAGGGAGGATGACGAAAACAATGCCATAAATCTCATACAGTATGCTTTTGAACAGACTTTGTTGATGATGTACAGGAGTTCTTTCAAATCCTAAACGTTGGATTTATAAGGAAGATAATCCCTAGTCAACCCCTTCCAGCCAAAGAAGTAGAAGCTTTCCTTTTTCTACAAATTGAAACCTTTAATCAAAACCTGGGGCAGGGTAGTCTCTCAGTTAATTCAAATGTGCGTTCAAATCGCAAACCCTCATCCGGTAATACAACGATTGACATCAAAAACTTTCCTCTGAAATTAAAAGACAGTGATGGTTCCCTACCAAAAAGGTAGTCATTATCTCTCAAAAGCCCACTAAGTCAAAAAAAAAGACTTAAGAAAAAAACGGGGGCATCCCGCTGACCGTAATCTCAAAACAGGAGCAGTCGGGCAAAAATTAGGGATAACAAATCAAAAGAAAGAGATCACTACAAATCCTCAACAAAAAAAGGTGTGTTACGAAAAATGATTGCCTTCCGACAAACCTAACTTGTCTGAACCATCACCTAAAGCGTCATTCCAGATTCAATTGGAGTTCAAACGCACAATTAACTGAGTTTAGGACCGAAGAACATCACGAAGAGCGGGTGAGTACAAATACACTTTGAGCCTTTATCTTTTGTTTCTTAAACCGTGAACCATGCCACGTTACAACCCTTCAAAAGTCCCAATTGAAGCATGAGTTAGTTCGAAAGCATACTGTTACCAAAAGGTACCCTGACTCCTGTAGGGCTTTACTCTAAAATCTTGAGTTGAATTTTTCTTACAAAAAACTTCTTTACTTGCTAAAACGCATTTTCAAAATTTTTGAGACAAACATAAACTTTGCATTACTTGAATATCATTGTTTGCATATGTTGATTTGTTTGACATCGAAGAAATTCACACAACGAATATCCAATGAACGAAAGCTCTCAGTGGACAAAATCACTTCAATTGGAAAGACACTTCCAATGAAAAATATCTCATGATCAAGGGGCACGGCATGACCTTTGTCCAACACATTTGTGGCAGTCAAGTCAAGATTCAAAGAATCTCTCAAAGAATTGTTGAATAACCAGGGGAAAATCTCCATATGTATCACTCAAGGGGCAATGTTACGTTGCTCAGGGGTTTGAACAAAATCTACTCTGAAGACTTTCGATACCATCAAATTACTTGTCTGTACCAGTAGTATCAGATGGTGTCAGTATCATGTCTTCAGATCCTTCCACGACAGTTCTTAGAAAATTTTGAGACTTGACCAAAGATCTTGGGTACCACCAATTCGTTTGTGCCAATAGTATTAGATGGTGTCAGTATCATGTCTTCAGCTTTCTTCCAAAACAGTCTTAGAAAAATATCTCTAGGAAGTTCAGGGCTACCGAAAATATGATCAAAATATCAAGCGTCGAAATGCATCAGATTAACTCTAGGGGGCAAACAGCCTCCCACATAAAGGGTCATGTGTGACCAAGCAAAAATTCTCTGGCATTTACTACTAGGGGCAGTGATAAATCTCCCCAAAATCCTTCTCATAAATTGACCCCCAGCCAGAATTTCAATCTCTGAAAATTTCTCGCCAGCTGAGTCAACCTCAAGAACCCTCGATAACTTTCCTCAGTGAAAAAGACACTTCTCCAACAGACCGACAGCAGGGTTTATTTCCCCAACAAACTACAGATCCCTCACAGTGTGCAGTTTAATCCCCAGCAGAACGAAACTTCCAGATATCAATCCCCAGTAGAAATCACCAAAATTCTCAGGATTCCCCAACAGGATTTTACAGGCAGTACACGGTATTTCCCTTAAAACAGAGTTTATTTCTCTAAAAGGAGATTCATCAACACTTCGACTTCAAGACATGAAGACTTACATATCCTCAGCAACATTCAGGGATTTATTTTATCCAATCCAACAAACAACGTAATAGACTAGCTCACATGCGCATACATTGCATCTGTATATCATAAATATTGATAAAAGAGAATGCATGATATCATACATTTCATACAACATGACTTTACATTTTAGCTAAAATTTTACCCTTTTCAGGATAAGATTAACAGCTATCATTAATAATGTTCAACATTCAAATTCAACCTTTTGATATAGTTCAGATACGCACCAGATACGGATGCCATCCTGATACTCATTCAGATTCAAATTTTAGATACAGTTTAGATACGCTCCAGATACGGATGCCATTCTGATACTCATTCATATTCAACATTTTGATACAGTTGAGATACCCATCAGATACGGATGCCATCCTGATACTCATTCAGATTTAGATTTTAGATACAGTTAAGATACGCTCCAGATACGGATTCCATCCTGATACTCATTCAGATTCAGCCTTTTCATACAGTTCAGATACGCTCCAGATACGGATGCCATCCTGATACTCATTTAGATTCAACCTTTCGATACAGTTTAGATATGCTCTAGATACGGATGCCATCCTGATACTCATTCAGATTCAACCTTTTGATACAGTTCAGATACGCTCCAGATATAGATGACATCCTGATACTCATTCAGATTCAACCTTTTGATATAGTTCAGATACGGATGCCATCCTAATACTTATTCAGATTCAACCTTTTGATACATTTCAGATATGCTCCAGATACGGATGCCACCCTGCTACTCATTCAGATTCAACCTTTTGATACAGTTCAGATACGTTCCAGATACGGATGCCATCTTGATACTCATTCAGATTCAACCTTTTGATACATTTCAGATATGCTCCAGATACGGATGCCATCCTGATACTCATTCAAATTTAACCTTTTGATACAATTCAGATACGCTCCAGATACGGATGCCATCCTGATACTCATTCAGATTCAACCTTTTAATACAGATCAGATACGCTTTAGATACGGATGCCATCCTGATACTTAATCAGATTCAACCTTTTGATACAGTTAAGATACACTCTAGATATGGATGCCACCCTGATACTCATTAAGATTCAACCTTTTGATACAGTTCAGATACGCTCCAGATACGGATGTCATCCTGATATTCATTCAGATTCAACCTTTTGATACATTTCAGATACGCTCCAGATACTGATGTCATCCTGATACTCATTCAGATTCAACCTTTTGATACAGTTCAGATACGCTCTAGATACGGATGCCATCCTGATACTCATTCAGATTCAACCTTTTGATACAGTTCATATACGCTCCAGATACGGATGCCATCCTGATACTCATTCAGATTCAACCTTTTGATACAGTTTAGATACGCTCCAGATACGGATGTCATCCTGATACTCATTAAGATTCAACCTTTTGATACAGTTCAGATACGCTCCAGATACGAATGCCATCCTGATACTCATTCAGATTCAACCTTTTGATACAGTTCAGATACGCTCCAGATACGGATGCCATCCTGATACTCATTCAGATTCAACCTTTTGATACAGTTCAGATACGCTTCAGATACGGATGTCATCCTGATACTCATTCAGATTTAACCTTTTGATACAGTTCAGATACGCTCCAGATACGGATGTCATCCTGATACTCATTCAGATTCAACCTTTTGATATAGTTCAGATACGCTTCAGATACAGATGCCATCCTGATACTCATTCAGATTCAACCTTTTGATACAGTTCAGATACGCTCCAGATACTGATGCCATCCTGATACTCATTCAGATTCAACCTTTTGATACAGTTCAGATATGCTCCAGATACGGATGCCATCCTGATACTCATTCAGATTTAACCTTTTGATACAGTTCAGATACGCTCCAGATACGTATGCCATCCTGATACTCATTCAGATTCAACCTTTTGATACAGTTCAGATACACTCTAAATATGGATGACATCCTGATACTCATTCAGATTCAACCTTTTGATACAGTTCAGATACGCTCCAGATACGGATGCCATCCTGATACTCATTCAGATTCAGCTTTCAGATACAGTTCAGATACGCTCCAGATACGGATGCCATCCTGATACTCATTTAGATTCAACCTTTTGATACAGTTCAGATACGGATTCCATCATGATACTCATTCAGATTCAGCTTTCAGATACAGTATAGATACGCTCCAGACACGGATGCCATTATGATACTCATTCAGAGCCTCTTCCAGATACAGTTTAGATACGCCCTAGACACGGACGCCATTCTGACAGTCATTCAGATACAGTTCAGATACGCTTCAGACACGGATGTCATTCTGCTACTCATTCAGATACGCTCTAAACACAGATGCTATTTTTTTGCTCATTCAGATACAGTTCAGATACGCTCCAGACACGGATGCCATTCTGATACTCATTATTTCAACTTACAAATTGCAACACAAACAATCACTTTTGGATGGGATATTTAAGCCCATCTCCTATAACTTTCTATAACCTCTCCAAATGGAATCTTTAAGCCCATTCCCTCCACCATCACATCGTCGAGTGCAAATTTTTGGGCACTCTAGTGTCCAATCATCTTCCACCTTCGAGTCTCGAATGGCAAAATTCGCCAATCTAACTCTTCAGGATTAAGAAGATTGAACAGGGGCACCTGTTGCATCCCAAAATTTTCCCTCTCACTTATCAATAATTTTCTCACAAAATTTCCTTGGGCTCAAGACTGCACTAGGGTTTGATCAGCTCAAGACACCTCCTTAGGCATTAATGACCAATATTAGGGTTTGAGTTTGCACAAGGATTTTTGAATTATAAAAGCTTCATATGACTTTCATGGACCATTGTGGACCCCCAATATTACTCATTTCAAGTTTCAAGCCTTGGATCACACTTTTGATCAGTCAATTGAACAGTTGACCTAAAAATCAGCTGTATTGGGGAAAAACTCAACCATGGGCAATTTATAGACAAAATTCATAATTTTTTATCCACATCAACATCTTAGACTCATATGTTACATTTGATAAAGTTTGTACCACAATTCCTCAAGAAATTTGATCAAATCATCAAAAGGGCAAAATGGTCAAAATTAGGGTTTTGACTAAGAAAGGACAATTTCTGATTTTTGACATAGAAAATGATCAATTGGTTTGAAGCATGATTTCAAGAGTTCAATTGCATCATTTTTACCTAATGACATGGTTCAAAACATTGCAAGTCCATTGAATTAACAGATGAATTTTGCAGTCAACTGATCAAAAGTCAATTGTATACTAAAAAGTCAAACTTTGACTTTTTGGTCAAATTCAAGTGCCAAGGATCATGATTCATCAAAACATGCCAAAATATGAAACTTGTTCATCAAGAAATCAAGAATTCAAGATTTCATCTTGAAATGTTAAAATTTCTTAACTTAGAAATTTTTCTAAGTATGAAAATTTTCTTATTTTTTTCATAACTTTAAGCCAAATTTTCACCATGATGCAAGATGATTCAAAGGAAACTTCCAACATGAAAGTTGTAGATATCCATTAAATCTACAACTTTTCTTCACACAACTTCTTCCAAAAGTGCTTGGATCACAAGTTATAATTTTATGAAGACATGTCCATGAAACTAAAAATACTTAGTCAAATTTTGAGTATTTTAGTCAGGATTTTGACCTAACTTCATGGCAACTTTTCACCTAGTTCCAAATTGATTCTTCAAAATGTCCAACATGAAAGTTGTAGAGGATGTTCCAAGATTTTCAAAATGTCCAAGAACTTTAAGAGATCATTTTTGAGCTAGGAGATTCGAAGACTTGAAGTTGGCATGATAAACTTGAATTATAAGTCATTTTTGTGATGAACTCATAATCAAATCTCATAACCTTATCATTCAATCTCACTTTTCAGGCCATGTTGCTTCTAAATCTCTCCATAATTAAGTAATTACACAGATCCTAAGTGTATTACACAAGGATTTGATGTTTTGTCCAAGTCTTGATACCATTTATGGTTGAAATTGCAAAAAGTAACATATCCATTCTTGTAAAGCAAGCTTTTTCACAATGTCAACCATTTCTTGAGCCTCTCAATGACTCCATCTGCACACACTCAACCTAGAAACTCATAAGAAGCATGTTTAAAGTGATTCAACCACTCTACATAGCTTGTACCACACATTGGGATTTTGGTTTTCCACTTTGCTTCAAAAACAAGCAAAAATGCCATAACATGTGATCTTGGTAATCTGATCATCTCAAGTCTCCAAACTTTTTCCTATATATCAAGACACTCTTATGCAAATGGGGGGGGAGCGATTTTATAAGCCCTTAAACCCTCTCATACACTCTAAAACCTGAATTGGCCAAAAATCAGCATTTTTAAGCTTTTGAAACCTTAACTTCGAAACTCATCACTCTTGCAACTATTGTCCAAACAAATCATCCAAACACTTCATATATATCATATAGAAACTATCCATACCCTTGTTTCCTCACTGTAACATCATTTTCATCATCCACCATTTTCAAAATCCACCATTGCAACTTAACTTGAGTAGACTAATCCAGACACTTTCAAGGCAAAGTAAAAGTTGCAACATACTCATTAAGGTTCCAGGAAGCTAAATCAATCATCATATTTCTTCTGGAAGTCGTGTAGAGGCCATTGAATTTTTGCATCAAGAGGTAAGTTTTTTCAACTTTGAAATCTTGATACAAGCATCATTTGCACTTACTTTCAAAAGATAAAATGTAGATATCATGTCTATGAAGCTAACCATATCCTTAAATTTCATTTTAATTGACTGTGGGATGAGAATTTTGAAATTGAATTTTTTGGACATTTAGGTTTTCAGTTTGGTACAGGTAGAAATTTGTGAGTTATAGTGGGAATAAATAAAAACTAATTACATATTTGAAATCCTTGCGAAATTCTAAGTAAGTTTCATTTTTACATTTTTGAATTTGGTTGAGAAATGAGGAAGTTAGAATTTTTTGAAAAAAAATGGAAATATGTTGTTACAGTAACAGTAACGATAGATGCAGGGAAGAAGAAGAGAAAAATCAAATTTTGAAAACGAGTTTATTTTATATTCAATGATTTTTGTTATATCACTGGATGTAACAGCCACCTCAGTGGCAAGCAGCGCGCATTTCATGTCACTTTCACCTTAAGGGCGCGGGTTCGAACCATAGTGAATCCCCATTTTGCATATTTTGTGTTATTTTGTGATTTTGTGATTTCAGGAAGCAATGTTCTCATATAATATTACGCAAGCACATGGTTAACAAGGAAACATGTTTGGCCTAGTGATATAACTTTGAGCCAGCAACCTGAATGTCTTGAGTTCAAGTCTTGGCAGGACCAAAAATCTTACTTTTATCACTTCACTCATTTTACATTTTTAACAAACTTCAACAATTTATTTAACCTATCAAATTAACTCCTTTTGAACTCATTTTTTGCATACTACTAGTTTATTAGGTATATTTTATGAATATATAATAATCTTACCAAAAATGTTTTTATTTTCATTACTCGAGATTTATTCAAAGTAACATCTTTTAGGTTTTTTTTCTTTATTAAAAACTATAAAAAAAATATTTTTCTTAACAAATTTCTTTTCTTGATTAAATTAATTTTTAACTTAGTTTTTGCTTTGAATTTATTTTCTAATTAAATCAAATTATAATTTAGGGATTTTAATTAATTAAATTATTTTCTTTTATTAGTTTAATTAAATCAAGACTTTTCATAAACAAAACAAAAAAACAATTTTCTTTTCCTTTCACATTGCTTTTATATTCTTGCACATTTTATCTTGCAATATTCAATATGGTTGTAATAGTATAATTATAACTTTATTGCTTCCATCCCCCATTTGTAAATTTGTATACCTCCTCCCCAAACATTGTAATAGCGTAGTAACTTTAAATTTCGCAATTTATCACTTTTACATAATATGCTAGTAATTAGGGTTTGTATGAAAAGGATAAAATCAATCAAATAGAAAACCCTAATTCAAGACAAAAACAAGCATGAAAACAACACACTTGCATACAAGCACCCCTAGGGTTATCCCATTTGGTTTCCTTATACAAAATGGTCATATTATGCATGTAAGATATCTTAGCAAAAACAAGCAAACGCAAGATCATGGTCTTTCGATGACACTATCTATGTTGCCTTTTCAAAATGATCTTAGTCCCTAAAGAAAAATGCTAAGATACCTTGAAACATTGCTAATCATGGTTATACGATGACCCACGCCCGTCCCGTTTACATCCAAATATAGGGTTACTTACCAAATCAATGGTAAGATAACAATGTCAAAGGAAAGAGGAAATGAACATGAAAGACTTTTGAGTAGGTAGATTGCTCCTAATTACTTGCTCCATTTCAAAACAAACATCTTTGTTATTTTTAAAAATAAACACACACATTTCCAAACCTCTTACAAACATTGAAAACATTTTTAAAAGATCAAACATCTTTGTATACATTCTTACGAACGAGAATCATTACAAAGATTTCCTAAACAATTGCCTCTTTTACAAAATACTTTCAAAAACCACACAAAGCACAATTTCAAACAAAAGCAAGTGATCTAGAAAGTAACTAAGAGCCCATGGAAAACCATGGATGAAAAGGGTGCTAATACCTTCCCTTTTCATAATCTACCCCCCGAACTCAAGAAACAATCTCAAAGGTCTTTCATGCGCTTTTTCACCTTTCCTTTTGGATAAAAGAAAAATCGGTGGCGACTCTTGCTAACCGCAACAGTTGTGATCAAACGCAAAACCTTCAAGTCAGTTCTCCCACCGTATCACAGAACTGGCGACTCTGCTGGGGAGAATTCTAAAAGTGGGGTTACCTTAGGGATTAGATCATATTTATTTGCTTACATTGTTTGACTTGTATGCTTTACATTGTGGTTCTTTGTTTGGGTTTGAATCCACTACCCGAATTTGGGATACATTATAGGTAAGTTGCAAAACATTGTGGAAACTGTGCGGGGTATACCGACATGGTCTAAGCAATAGCTACGTTAGTGCGACATATTTGTGGGTACCGGTAGCCTTTGAGTTAATCAAAGAGAATATGGGGCCACTGAGTGGTGTCATGAAGCACTAATAAACTTCTAGAACCTTTACTTGACCAACTTGGCCTTTAGGATGTAGTGAGATGACCGGCTTTGGTGCAGTCCGAAGTTGGTAGATAATCGATACTACACTCATTGAGGTTTGGTTTCTTGGGATATTTCGGTTGCCATTAAAGAGGCTTGAGCTGAAACAATGACCAAGGAAACAATCCAGTGATATTGAGCTCCTTAGAACCCGGTTACTATTATTAGGACAGGTTGAGCCAACTAAACTTCAAGAGGGTACTTACCTACAAACTCCATGCAAGCCTAAACCTAAGGACTTGTCTGCTTTGCGTGTATATGATTATTTGTGTAAGCTTGTTTACTTTGCATATTTGTGTTTAACATCATGACATCATACCATAGCATTTTCAAAACATTGAACCATAGCATTTCAAGGATCTCAAGGGTTTTTGATACATGGTCACGTTGAACCAGACGTCTATCAAGGGGCAAGAGGATTTATTTTCCTCTACACCAAGCACCGTCAAATATCAAGTACAACCACTTGAATCGAGAGCTATGACCCACTCGACATGGTGAGCTTAATTCTCGTAAAAGGACATACACCAATACAAATTTCTCCAAATCAAAGTTGTAATTGACTACTAACATTTACCCCACGAGATCTTTGAAAACATTTGCATGTCATACACGTTATTGCATAACAGGTAGCCTCTAGTGCCGGTCTCTCATGTTCTCGCTGTTTATTTCAGCAATGGCTCTCCAACAAGACAACGGAGATCTTCAAACTCAAGAGGCTCAGTTTAGGGAAATGTTCCTTAACCTATCCAAGGGGCAGGAAGAGTTGAAAGCACTTCTCGCTAAGAATCTGACCAAGAAACATCCTGATAACAACAAGGATGATCGGGTTGAACAGCTGCAGGTTGAGATGGAAGCAATGAGAATCCAAATGCTACGCCAGATGGATCTCATCCAAAA
This sequence comes from Vicia faba, assembly GCA_948472305.1. Lineage (NCBI taxonomy): Eukaryota > Viridiplantae > Streptophyta > Magnoliopsida > Fabales > Fabaceae > Vicia > Vicia faba. The sequence continues at coordinate 18,263,495 of OX451740.1, forward strand.
CTTGGCTCAAGGACAAGAAGAGTTAAGGACCCTCGTCCACAAACTTCGTCAAGACGGATGTAACCAAACAGGGCAAACAGCTAGGAGTAAGGGCCAAATTATCATCCATCCACCCACAAGACAAGAAGCTAGTTCAAGGGAAAACAGACCATTCCAAATTGCCTCCACATCATGGGTCCAACAACGGCCTCGTCAACATCAACCAGAAAATCGGCAAAGGCAAAAAGAACCCAAAAGACAGTTTACTAACGTCAACATGCCATTGTCTCAAGCTTTGAAACATATGTTAAAAATGGATCTGATTACACCAATAAGACCTCGTCCAAATCCCAAAACTTATGCTCCCAGTTACAATCTCGATGCCAGGTGTGCTTATCATTCTGATGGTCCTGGACATGATAAAAAAGATTGTTGGGCGTTGAAGTACAAGATTCAAAACTTGATCGACAAAGGAGCATTGGAGTTCACACAAGACGGTCAATTGGAGCTTTTTTCTATCACCCCTCAAAGACTCACCACTTAAAGTGACCAGTCCATACAAAGAGGCTTCTATTCAGTGGAATTTTCAATTGTAATCTCTTTTGTTGCTCAGATAATTATCTATTAATGTCAAACTCTATTTCATTAATGCATTGCATATGTTTGTCTTGAATCCGTCCATTCGTTTTCACTATATTTAAACTATGCTTTTTACTCTCTTTATGTCATTTAACTCTTGCTAAAAGTTACAAGCCTTTAGAGGGGGGATGACAAAAACAATGCCATAAATCTCATACAGTATGCTTTTGAACAGACTTTGCTGACGATTTACAGGCGTTCTTTCAAATCCTAAACACATGAGTTATAAGTAAGATAATCCATATTCAACCCCTTCGAGCCAAAGAAGTAGAAGCTTTCCTTTTTCTACAAATTGAAACCTTTAATCAAAACCCGGGGCAGGGTAGTCTCTCAGTTAATTCAAATGCGCGTTTAAATCGCAAACCCTCATCTCGTAATACAACGAATGACATCAAAAACATTCCTCTGAAATCAAAAGACAGTGATGGTTCCCTACCAAAAAGGTAGTCATTATCTCTCAAAAGCCCACTAAGTCAAAAAATACTTAAGAAAAAAACGGGGACATCCCGCTGACCGTAAACTCAAAACAGGAACAATCAGGCAAAAATTAGGGATAACAAATCAAAAGAAAGAGGTCACTACAAATCCTCAACAAAAAAAGGTGTGTTACAAAAAATGATTGCCTTCCGACAAACCTAACTTGTCTGAACCATCACCCAAAACGTCATTCCAGACTCAATTGGAATTCAAACGCACAATTAACTGAGTTTAGGACCGAAGAACATCACGAAGAGTGGGTGGGTACAAATACACTTTGAGCCTTTATCTTTTGTTTCTTAAACCGTGAACCAGGCCACGTTACAACCCTTCAAAAGTCCTAATTGAAGCATGAGTTAGTTCGAAAGCGTACTGTTACCAAAAGGTACCCTGACTCCTGTAGGGCTTTACTCTAAAATCTTGAGTTGAATTTTTCTTACAAAAAACTTCTTTACTTGCTAAAACGCATTTTCAAAAATTTTGAGACAAACATAAACTTTGCATTACTTGAATATCACTGTTTGCATATGTTGATTTGTTTGACAGTGAAGAAATTCACACAACGAATATCCAATGAACGAAATCTCTCAGTGGACAAAATCACTTCAATTGGAAAGACACTTCCAATGACAAATCTCTCATGATCAAGGGGCACGGCATGACCTTTGTCCAACACATCTGGGGCAGTCAAGTCAAGATTCAAAGAATCTCTCAAAGAATTGTTGAATAACCAGGGGCAAATCTCCATATATCAAGGGGAAATGTTACGTTGATCAGGGGTTTGAACAAAATCCACTCTGAAGACTTTCGGTACCATCAAATTACTTGTTTGTACCAGTAGTATCAGATGGTGTCAGTATCATGTATTCAGATCCTTCCACGATAGTTCTTAGAAAATTCTGAGACTTAACCAAAGATCTTGGGTACCACCAATTCGTTCGTGCCAATAGTATCAGATGGTGTCACTATCATGTCTTCAGCTTTCTTCCACAACAGTCTTAGAAAAATATCTCTAGGAAGTTCAGGGCTACCGAAAATATGATCAAAATATCAAGCGTCGAAATACATCAGATTAACTCTAGGGGGAAAACAGACTCCCACATAAAGGGTCATGTGTGACCAAGCAAACATTTTCTGGCATTTACTACTAGGGGCAGTGATAAATCTCCCCAAAATCCTTCTCATAGATTGACCCCATCCAGAATTTCAATCTCTGAAAATTCCTCGCCAGCTGAGTCGACCTCAAGAACCCTCGAGAACTTTCCTCAATGAAAAAGACACTTCTCCAACAGACCGACGGCAGGGTTTATTTCCCCAACAAACTACAGATCCCTCACAGTGTGCAGTTTAATCCCCAGCGGAACGAAACTTCCAGTTATCAATCCCCATTAGAAATCACCAAAATTCTCAGGATTCCCCAACAGGATTTTATAGGCAGTACACGATATTTCCTTTACAACAGAGTTTATTTCTCTAAAAGGAGATTCATCAACACTTCGACTTCAAGACATGAAGACTTACATATCCTCAACAACATTCAGGGATTTATTTTCCCCAATCCAACAAACAGCGTAATAGACTAGCTCACATGCGCATACATTGCATCCGTGTATCATAAATATTGATAAAAGAGAATGCATGATATCATACATTTCATACAACATGACTTTAAATTTTAGCTAAACATTTTACCCTTTTCAGGATAAGATTAACAGCTATCATTAACAATGTTCAACAGTCAAATTCAACCTTTTGATACAGTCCAGATACGGATTCCATCCTGATACTCATTCAGATTCAGATTTTAGATACAGTTCAGATACGCTCCAGATACGGATGCCAACATTGGTAGGAAAGGAAAAGAGGTCTTTGGATTAAATGAGGTGTTAGCTTTTGATCCTTATGTAGATTGGATGAAAGAAAGAGTAAAAACTCTTATGTTTCCTTTTAAAAAAGAAATATCTTTGTATCCTCAACCCACTGAGCTACAACACGATGTACCTAAAGAATGCTTTTATCAAGTGCAGTTGAAAAATAAGGATCTTTGTTAAAATCTTGAAGACAAAAAATGGAAATATACTTCCTGGCAGAGAAGAAGAGAGAATTATCCCGTCAGCTAAAAGAATATGAAGGTGAAGGTAGTTCTGAAGGTAGGAAGAACAAAGAAGATCTGGAACAGAAAACTTTTTTGTATCTACAGAAGAGTATCAGATGGCCCTCACTGATGTAGAGAAGAATCGTCAAGAAGTTTTGAAATTCCAAATGGCCAACAATAGAAACAAGGCAAAAGTCAAAGAGTTGAGAAGTCAATTTAAAGTTTCTATGCTGGAACTGGAAGCAAAGGAAGCTCAGATGACCGAAGTGGTGAAAGAAAATGCCAGACTCTGAGACAAAATAAAAGAGATGGAAGATGCGCCCGTACCCATACCTTTGCCAGAGCGCAAAGAGTGTGATCGCTTCTTGGAGCAATGTGTGTATTTCGAGGGACAACTATTTCGGAAGGATGTGGTGATTGATAGCTTCGCACATGGACGAGATCGTGAAAAGACAAGGAAATTATTCACAGAAACCAAAGAGTGGAGTGAAGGGTACTTCCGACAGGGGAGGCACTATGCTACACAGAGATCAGAGATCCACCGCATTGATTTTCGTTTTTCTTTGATTGGATCACTACCAGTCTTGTTGGATGGGATCATTTATATTTCATTATGTATTTTGGTTCATTCTTGTGCGAATTCAATATTGATCATATGGGTCATTTTATTTTTTAATGGAGACAATTATCGTTGTTATATCTCTTATTGATCGTTGATTATCTCTCTTATCATGTTTGTTTAATGTTCCTAGGGGTTGACAAAACTTTTGGATATCCTGGAAATGATAAAAAAATTCATGCATGATCATTCATTCATGTATATCATATCACGACAGGTGGTTCCCACAGGTTTCTTATCTTCGATCTGGGTTTTCTTTTCAGAAATTGCTACTACAAACTCACACTGCTACAACACTCGAAGTATTTTCAAAAAGCAAATGGAACAAATTCAAGCAGATGTTGTTACTATGGGTACCAAGATGGATACTCGGGTTGACTAGTTAATGGAGATCATTTAGAACATGGCTCGTCAACAAGAGGAAATGAGAGCCATGATTATGAGGCCTGGTGAAACTATGAACAATGGTGGTGAAACTTTGAATGTGAATCCGCAAGGGGTTCTCATCAACAATCATAATGGTACTTTGGGTACTCAGAATGTGGTTGAGAATCCGGGAGATGCTTGAAACGTGAATCTGGATTTGAAAGTCGGTATGAATATTCAGAATGGTTAGCCTGCAAATCTCGACAATCCTGCAAGTAACCAAGGTATCCATGTGAATCAAGTTGTGGGGAATCCTCCTCCACCTACACTTCTGTTCGTCAGAGTATTGAACAAACTGTTGTACCACCAAGGCATGTTCACATTCCTTCTAGGCCAGTGGAAGATGATAACTAGGAAGATTGGATGTCTAATGTTGATGAGCCAACAGAATCTGACAAGAAGTTGTGTATGCTTGAAGAGCGGATGCGCAGGTTTGAAAGTCAAGGTGTAGTGAGCTTTGACATGTCTGGTTTGGGCTTAGTGTCTGGAGTGAAGATTCCCTCAAAATTCAAGGGGCCTAATTTCGTGAAATACAAAGGTACTTCATGTCCAAAGACCCATGTTAAATCTTTCTACCGAAGATGTCTGTGTATTCTGATGATGAGAAGCTATTGGTGCACTTCTTTCAAGATAGCTTGATAGATGGTCCACTTGAGTGGTACATGGAGTTGGAAAGTAGTCGCATCCGTACATGGAGAGTGTTGGTTGAGGCTTTTGTTATGCACTATCAGTATAATACTGACATGACTCCCACAAGAACCCAATTGCAGAATTTATCCTAGAAGCGGGATGAGTCTTTTAAAGAGTATGCCCAAAGGTGGCGAGAGATGGCTGCAAAGGTTCAACCGCCCATTTTGGAGCGAGAGATGGTGGAAATGTTTAGTAGTACATTGCAGGGCCAGTACTACACAACTTACAGTACACCAGGTACTTTTGCTGAGAAGGTAACGCATGGAGAGCGAATGGAAATCGAAATTAAGTTAGGAAAGATCCAAGATGTTGTTTCTGGAAATAATGCTGGTAATACTAAGAAGTCTTTTGGTGGTCACCAAAAGAAAAAGGAAGGTGAATCCAGCGCAGTTTATTCTCGAAAAGGGAAGGACAGATATCAGGGTTCAGATCATCAGATTGATGTTGTAATGATACTGACTGTTGCGCCTCATAGGCAGGCTTATGTTCCTAAGCAAGGCAGTCAGCAAGGCCAAAGGCGTCCTCCCAGGAAACTTGATGCACTTTCGATGTCTTGTGCTGAGTTATGACCTCAGTTGCTTAAGTTGAAGCTAATTGAGTTGCGCCCTTGGAAGGTTGATCCAGAAAGGTTGCCATACAACTTTGATGTTAATGCTCGATGTGATTTCCACTATGGTGGGCAAGGGCATACTATTGAGAATTGTTATGCTTTCAAGCACAAAGTCCAAGACCTATTGGACTCCCGGGCCATTAACTTTGGACCAATGCCCCATATTACTAAACAGCCTTTGCCACCTCATGGCGGTGCCACTGATGGCGCCATCATGAAAGATGAAGATTTGAATTTGATTATGAATTTTAATCAGTTGACTACACATCTCTCATTTGTGAAAGAACAATTGTTAAGTAAAGGTGTATTGTTGGATTGTGGGATGAACTGAGCAGTTTGCTTGAACCAACCAGAGGATTGTCAATTATTGAAAGATGCAATTCAGGATTTGATTACTCAGGGAGTTCTACAATTTGACCGCGTAATTGCCGAGAGAAGTTGGAAAGGATGAGGTTGATGTGATAACTATTCCTGTCAAGGCAAAGACCATTCAAGTACATGTTACAATTCTGGTTCCTGCCAGAAAGCCACCTATAACCATCACCGTGCTCGGGCCAATACCGTATCTCAGTGACAAAGAAATTCCTTGATATTATAGTGGTGAATGTTATCAACAAGGACAAAAACTTATTACTCCGAAGTCTGAAAAGGACAAGTTTGAAGAAGAAGAGTATGAGATTTATGAATGGGGTCGCATTTCCAACAATTAGAAGGCACCATATGGAATCCAATACCTTCAAACCACCTTAGTGGATATAAAATGATGTGTTGCTGCACTATCTATAAGAACCAAAATATACGCACCTTGTAAACATCCCTCCAATTTAACTGTTCAGATCTAGTTTAGAGTAGTGCATACACCAAACAATCCTACCACTTTACATTATAATTCCTCATGTTCAAGCTCTTCTTCCGACTCATCTTCCAATGCCAGAATCTCCCCTTCATCGTTGATTATTTCATCATCCCTCAAGATAATCAATCATAACTATTCTATTGCACGTTGATGATTCGTTGCAACAAACACAACAGAGTCCCTTCGCACAACGCTCATTGGTAAACGGCGAACACCGTGAAATTGACAACGTGAAATGTTATCAGAATTTGGGCGAGAAGATGTTGTAGAGTTGGTAGAGTGTTGACTTAGTTTGAGATCCAAAACTTGAACCCATACATGTTTTATCCAAAATTGTTGTTAGTATAGGTCGTAATTGCATATCTATTCCCTCCCTTTTTCATTAGGCCTAAGAGCCACGACCCGATCGTAAAGTGATCCAGAACCCTGACCCGTAACCATTGCAAATTCACTTTAAATATCACAAGGCTTAAAGGTAGGCACACGAGAGCCAATACCAACTCTATCTAAGATGGAGTCTGTAGTGAAAAGCTATAGTATAAACTGAAGCAGCAAAACAGACTTGAGATGTGAACAAGTTAATTCTAAAGTCTAAACAGAGGCAGGTAACAGGCTTGAGCCTTTTCTGCAGTATATTGGCATAGAAAGAAGGAACAAAAATTCTATTAACCAAACTAACTACTTTTCATCCCTAAAGAAACAAGTTCAATCAAACATTCACAGGTGACACTTGTTAGAGGATAAAGTCTTATATGCAAGGTCTATTTCTTGTTCTGTCATCTCGATTGTATCGTCACTATCATAGTCAGCTGCACTAGAAGATGTGGCATTTGTTTTTCCCTTTTTGCTCCTTTGTTGCTCATTTATCTTGGATTTCTTTGTCGATTCATGATCTAACCTATTTAGTTCCTCCTCGTAAATACGTTTACACTCCAGTGCTTGTTTGTGGATATCTTCCTTTGACATTGAAGTCCTAATGTTTCCCACGGCATCCAATTTCGCAAGCTCCTCAACAACTCGAGGTAAGAATTTCCAGTCCTCGGTTCCTGTCCCAATGTCCTGGTTAAAGTTAACAAAACAAACACAATCAGCTCCAAAATCCTGCATTTCATTTAATCCTTGATATAATAGCACGACACTGAAACTAAAAGTAAGAATACCGAAAAGGCACAGAATTCAGACATCTGTGTTAGGCCAAATATAATGGAAGGTACAAAGACTAAGCATATACTAAAACTAGATAAGCACCTCCAACAAGTCTAGTTGCAAATTATCAATGACTTCGAAAGGACATTTTCAATGTAAACAAGTGTCATTCAGAGTGATGACTCAGTCAAATGATTAACCAACTCTTATTCAAGTAACTCTATCCGGTACCGTTAGATACTTGGATACTTGGGCATTATAATTAGTCGGCATCATTAGGCACGTAGGTTGTAGGTATTATACACTGTTCGTCAATTCATAAAAATAAATACAAAAGTTTTTGAATGAGAAATTTTGACATGGTTAGGAAATAGAAAATACCAAGTACTATTGGTGTTCATGTAAGAGAAACTCTGACATGCTTACGACTTGTTATGTTTCCTGTGTAATTCATCTCATACCTTGCCAAGAAAGATACACAAATTGCAACGAATTCTCAAATAATAATGAATGCATTTAAATGATAATATAAATCTGTGCCCTGCATCTATTATCTATTATCTATTATTAGTCCAATACTCTCTCATTCAACATTTTTCTCACGGAATTTAAAGAAATGTCTCTACACAGGGAAAATTTTACTTATATTAGCACCCACAAAGGTAAAGAAAAAAACTAAAATAGTTGATTACTAAGTATTAAAGTAGAGTTAAGAATAGAAGTATTAATACTATAATAGCCTTGTAAATGACTGACATGTGTCAAGTCTAGAGCAGTAGCTGACCTGCTATAGCAGGTCACACAAGTTGCTACTATAAATGCAACTATGTATCACCTCTTGTAACTAACTTTTACAATAATAGAAATGGAAAGTTCATCTTTGATTTCTATCATGGTAGCAGTTTAGCTAGATTCGATCCATGGCGTCACCAACTTCACCGGGATCGCCGTCTTCCGCTAACGTCACGGTGCAAAACTCGCCGTCCATGGTGGCGACTGATGAAACTCGCCATTTACAGTTCTCGCTCAAGACCGTGCATAAACTTGATGAGAAAAACTTCCACCTCTGGCGTCAACAGGTGGAGCCCTACATCAACGCGCACAATCTCACAAATCTCGTCGTTTGCACTCGAATTCCTCCCAAATTCGTGGACGATGATGCTCGTCGTCAAGGTATGATCAATCCTACATACTCAATTTGGCTTCAGAAAGATCAATTGCTTCTATCCTGGCTTCAATCGACTCTTTCGAGCGAAATTTTGTCGCGTGTTCTTGGATGCTCTCATTCGCATCAACTCTGGGATCGCTTATTCAGTTATTTCCAGATGTTCTTGGATCTTCTACACGTGCACGCCAATTGCGTGTAGAATTGTGTGCCCTAACTCTGGAGTCTCAATCTATCTCTGACTACTTGTTGAAAATTCGCATGATTGTGGATGCATTGGCTTCAATTGGAGATCCTATTCCCAGTTCTCACCATATTGATGTGATTCTTGAGGAGCTTCCTAGTGAATATGCTCTTGTTGTTTCAATTGTAGAGAGCAAATTTGGTGATATGGATTTGGATGAGGTTGAAATCCTCCTAATTGCACATGAACTGAGGCTGAAGAAATTCAAGAAATCCACTGTGCCAGATATTGGATCTCTCAACCACACACACACTTCACCTCAGGCAGCTTCCCCGGAAACTCCTCAGTCTGGAAGTACTGATTCTACTCACTCACAGGTAGCTACCTCTCATGCAGAGCCTGAATATTCCAGTTTCAGAGGTGGTAGATCAAACAGGGGTGGTCGTGGCAAAGGTATAGGTGGCAGGAACTCCACAATTCAATGTCAAGTTTGCTCCAAGGTTGGACATTCAGCTTTCAATTGTTGGCATAGGTTCAATCAACAGTTTCAGCCTCCCTCATATAGTGGTAATCCCTACAATGCAACTCCTTGGCAATTTCCTCAGGTGCCTTATGGCCAATTTCCTGCTAATGTGTGGACAAGACCTCCAGCTGCTCAAGCAAGGCCAGCTCTTGCCTATTCCTCTCCCAGCACATTCATTGCAAATGCAGCTCCCTCTACATCAGCTATGTCCTGGTATCCTGATTCAGGGGCTTCATATCATGTCACCAATGATGCAAATAATCTGCAGCAAGCCACATCTCTTGAGGGTCATGAACAGATTTACATAGGAAATGGCCAAGGCTTACTTATTAACTCTGATGGATCTAGTCAATTTTTGTCTCAAAATCACCCTCACACACCTCACTAAATAATCTATTACATGTGCCTTCCATTACTAAGAATCTATTACATGTGCCTTCCATTACCAAGAATCTCATAAGTGTGAGTCAGTTTTGTCGTGACAATCATGTTTACTTCCTTTTCACAGTTGATTCATGCTTTCTCAAATGCCAGGTGTCTAATGCTGCTTTGCTGACTGGTCAAGTTGGTTAAGATGGGCTGTATGAGTTTCCCTTGCTCAATGTTTCTAAATCTGCCAAGTCTACTAAGTCTTTAGACTCTTCCAATAAGCTTGTACCTTCTGTTAATTCTGTTACTATTTCTCCTGCTTTATCCAATGTGTGGCATTTAAGACTAGGCCATCCTAATATCAACAACCTTGAGATTGGTGCTACAAAGTTGTAATCTCAATTTCAGCAATAAAAATCATGAACATTTTTGTTCTGCCTGTTGTATGGGTAAAGTACATAGACTGCATTCACCTATTTCACACACCACTTATCATCACCCTTTAGAACTTGTGTACTGTGATCTGTAGGGGCCTTCTCCCCAAACATCAGCACAAGGGTTTACATATTACATCTCCTTTGTTGATGTTTTTTCCAAGTTCACATGGTTGTACTTACTTAAATCTAAAGCTAAAGCACTTAGTGTCTTCAAGCAATTTAAGTCTCTTGTAGAACTGCAACTTGGATTCTCCATTAAAGTTGTTCAGTCAGATTGGGGTGGGGAATTCCGTCCCTTCAGCAAATTTCTGGCTGACTTAGGCATAGTACACAGGATTATATGTCCTCATACTCACCACCAAAATGGAGTGGTGGAAAGAAAACATAGGCACATTGTGGATCTAGACTTAACTCTTTTAAGTCAAGCTTCCTTACCATTAACATATTGGGATTATGCCTTCACCAGAGCTATTTTTCTCATAAACAGACTTCCCTCCTCAGCTATTCAATTTCAGGTTCCCTATACTCTTCTGTTCCACATTTTGCCTGATTACAAATTCTTGAAGGTCTTTGGTTGTGCCTGCTTTCCACTCCTGAGACCTTATAATGCACACAAACTGGAATTCAGGTCTCAAGAATGTCTGTTTTTGGGTTATTCCAATTCTCACAAGGGTTATAAGTGTCTCTCCCCTAGTGGCAAACTTAATATATCCAAGGATGTTCTATTTCATGAATCCAGGTTTCCCTACCTTGAGTTATTTTCTCCATCTACTTCACATGCTCCTAATGTCAATAACCTGGCCAAATAGAATTCCTCGTCATCCCTATCCTCTCTCTTTTCCAATGTTTCTCTCCCTAAACATATGCCTCTAACAGCAGTTCCCTTTTCTTCTACTGACTCACCTACTTCTGCCACTTCCTCCAATTCCTCTACATCTACAAGTCAGGTGATGTCTCTCCATCTATCACTGAACCTGAGAACATTTCATCTTCTACTCCTCAGACTTCATCTTTGCCTTCTCACTCAGAGCCTCCAATAACCACTCCCACACCATCCTGCCTTCCAGCTAATGCTGTAGCAGTTAGCTCTAAACCTGTCAACCAACATTCTATGACAACAAGAGCCAAAACTAGATTTGTGCAACCCAGACTGAATCCCAAATTGTTACTCACTCATACAGAACCTAAAACTGTGAAACAAGCTCTTGCAGATGCTAAGTGGAAAGAAGCTATGCAGTCTGAATTTGATGCCTTAAGTAACAATAACACCTGGTCCCTTGTGCCTCTTCCACCTAATAGGCAATCTATAGACTGTAAGTGGGTGTTTCGCATCAGGGAAAACCCAAATGGCTCAGTCAGCAGGTACAAGGCACGCCTTGTAGCAAAAGGGTTTCATCAGAAGCAAAGGTGTGATTTTAATGAGACTTCTTCCCCTGTTGTGAAGCCAATTACAATTAGACACATCCTGACTATTGCCCTCACTCACAAATGGTCTATCCAGCAGCTTGATGTAAATAATGTCTTTCTAAATGGGCTGCTCCATGAAAAGGTCTATATGGATCAACCTCCTGGCTTTGTTCACTCAGATTCTTCTCTTGTGTGCAAACTGCACAAAGCCCTTTATGGCTTGAAACAGGCCCTTAGGCAGTGGTTTGAAAGGTTACAAGAGGCTCTTCTTAGATTGCACTTCAAATCCAGCAAATGTGATCCCTCCTTGTTCACCTTTGCTGCAAATGGTAACACTGTTTATTTGCTAGTGTATGTGGATGATATCATCATCACCAGCAATAACACTACTCTAGTTCAGTCCATTATTCATAAACTTAACTCTGACTTTTCTCTCAAACACCTGGGTGATTTGGATTATTTTCTTGGGATTGAAGTAAAACCTGCTACTCAGGGATCTATGCTCCTCACTCAAACTAAGTATATTAGGGATTTACTGCAGAGAACTCACATGGCTGACTCTGCCCCTGTTACAACTCCTATGCAGTCCTCCTGCAAGCTAACTAAACTTGGCTCCCCTGCTCTTGCTGATCCATATATGTACAGGTCTGTGGTTGGGGCTCTCCAATATGCAACCATCACAAGACCTGACATTGCTTATGTTGTTAATAAAGTTTGTCAGTTTACGTCTCATCCTCTGGAAACACACTGGGTTGTTGTCAAAAGAATACTCAGGTATCTTAAAGGTACTATCCAGCATGGTCTTCATATATCCCCTTGTGTTTCATCTAAGGCTCCTTCATTTCAAGTCTTTTGTGATGCTGACTGGGCTTCAGACCCAGATGATAGGCGCAGTACATCTGGTGCAACTATCTATTTTGGAGGAAATTTAATGTCCTGGTGGTCCAAGAAGCAACATGTGGTTGCTAGATCCAGCACAGAAGCAGAATACAGAAGTTTAGCTCAAGCCACAGCTGATCTTCTCTGGTTTCAAACTTTATTAACTGAACTATGTGTTCCTACTCAATAGCCAGTGGTGTTTTGTGACAATCAATCTGCAGTGATGCTGGCTCACAATCCCGTCATGCACTCCAAGACAAAGCATAGGTAAAGTTAAGAATAGAAGTATTAATATTATAATAGCCTTGTAAATGACTGACATGTGTCAAGTCTAGAGCAGTAGCTGACCTACTATAGCAGGTCACACAAGTTGCTACTATAAATGCAACTGTGTATCACCTCTTGTAACTAACTTTTACAATAACAGAATTCTGTTATAACAGAAATGGAAAGTTCATCCTTGATTTCTATCACTAAGTCATGACCAGTTTTAATTTTGTGCATTACCTGTTTTTCCTCGAGAGAACATATTGCATCTTGCAAGCAAGTCAGAATCCCTTCTGCCGCTATTTTTGTTATCTCACTTGGATCTGGCTGAAAGGATTACTTAAGAATTTAGTTTCACATAGGATATAACTAACAACCTTGAACACAATTAAAATAGAACGGATAGGCCCGGCTTCTAAGTATTTATCACTGTAAGAATGAGCACTTAAATATTATGTTTTCTAACAAGTGACTTTGAATCCGCTGCCCAGTGCCTACCTGTTTTTTATCTTTTAGTTTGATTCAATGCAGGTTCAGAATGCTTACTTTAAAGTCACGGGTCATGACCTCTAGAATGAACAGAAACAGTTATCATACAGGAAATGGAAGATCATAACCTTTTCTTCTTGACTTTCCAACCACTGAATTGTTTTATTCAAATCATCAAGAGCCCACTTCTTTACTTCAGAAGGATCAAAGCATTTCCTAGCGCCGTCAATGTCTTTTCCCTGGAATATGTAACAAACAAAAAAGTAGCAAATATAATTTTCAATAGATAAAATAAATATTATCTCAAATCAAGTATGTAAAATTATAAAACAGTTTTCCACTTTTTACCTTCGATTTTATAGAAGTAGTTGCCTTTGAAGACTCTCTATCAACATGCTTCGATGGTTTGTGTGGTACAGATGGTTTATGTTCTGCAGTCACCCATAAAATCACAAGAAGTAAATATCAGATATGAAACAATGGTGTGTGATTTGCGTAGGAGGATGGCAAACATGCATAAGGTTTCGGCGAAAAGATGGTTGTAAAGAAAGCTTCAAAAACACACATGTCTTTAAGTAACTCCAGAAATAATTAAACATGTATATCATCAATGTAGTTTGCAGATAATGGAGTTTTCTCTTGTTAAAATAGTGATCCTGCTCCAGAAACAAGTAATTTTTAATATTTAGGATTTACTTTTCCAGAAAAAAAGATAGAGAAGAGAGATGACTATGAAATGTAAGATCTAAGATGCAAGTCACAAAGGTCCACAGCTCCCTGCAATCTTTATTAGCATCTTTTAAGCTCAAATCTGATGCATGTAGCAATCAATAAAGCATTTATTAAATACCAAAAGAACTTTAGTTACAGGTCCTATCAAATTACTAGTGAATGTACAGTTATGTCACCTTCATTGACTTTGTGTGATCTACTTCCTTTACGCCATGGTTTCCCAGCATGCATAAGGTAACTATCAATTTCGACGAGTTTCCTCTGGGTGTAACACTCTTGTATCCAATCCTAACAGACACCCAAAAACAAAATAAAGGATACATAAGTTAATTTTTTTTTTTGGAGCAAAAGAAAAATATTATTCCAAAAAAACAGTTTACAACCAATCGCTGATCCGAGGATCCCGGCAGCTACTAGACAACTAAAGACTAACAAGACCAACAACAACCGTCAAGCATCAAAATGATTACAAAAATTAGCCAGTTTCCCATAGCAGCAAGCTCTACAGCTCTACATCAAGTTAATTTTTGTTAACACAATATATAGACAATGATTCAACCCAAATTAGCATAATGTTACTTAGAGTTTCCCCACCAAAATCTAAAGAGTGGTCAGCTTGATGCCCAATAATTTTGACAAATTAATACTGCCAATAGTAGTAAAAAATGGCATGGTCTGGATTATGCAACAAATAGGATTCTCCTCGGTGAAATGCTTGGATTAGCACTTTACATAGGAATCTCATTCATGTTGGCACAACAAAGAGCAGGGAAATCTATTGAGTGGTATCCTTTCCTCGAGCAAAAAGCTTAATGTCCAAGTGTCAACCAAGGTAAAACATCCCTAATTTGCTTCATCCGAGAGAAAAAATCACTATCCTATGTCTCAAGTACCAACCTCTACATGCAAATTAAGGACACTACAGCTACAGCCTACATCAGTTGACACTGAATTGCACACCGTGAGAAGATATCAAACCAAATGCTTAAAAAGAAATTATTCCACACTCAAAGAAAAATGACATTATACATTGAGATGCCCTAGTACCTTCTTGGTTATTAGCTGGTTCAAGATTGAAGACAGCAGTTTTAATTTAATTCTATGGGATTGTCAATAATGGATCAACACCAAAGATCTTATTTGTTGATAAACTGTCAACAAACTCTGGCCATGAGACATTAATAAAACAACATGTAGAACAATGTACTAATCCGTACCAAAAGCAGCGAGAATAACAAATAATTAAATATAGATTCCTAAAGAGTATAAGACATAGTGATACATTCTGGAGGAGTTCTTTCTTTCCACTTCTATCCTTCCCAAAAGATAAGCAGTATTATGAAAAGAGTTTGCTAGAGACCATTCACATGTAATAAAAAGTACAAAGAAGGGAACATAGAAAAAACCTTTGACACAATAGTTCCACAATCAGCTTCAACTTGTCGAAACTTGGGAGTATTTGGAAACGCACAAACCAAAAGAGTGCAATTAGAGTTCCAGTCAGGCTTAAACTCAGCTCCCATTTCCATAGCACGCGACCTCAAAATCCCACGCTCGGGATTCACAAAGCCCGACAACACAAAAACTACACCTTCCTGTCCATCCATAAACCAGTTCAACGAGTTAATAAAATAAGCTCAGTCAACAACAACACAATCACAACCAAAAAAACACAAATAAAGTACCAGAAGCTTGTCAAAGCCTTTAGATTCCGAACTAGAAGCAGAAGATTGAACTTTGGTCTTCTTCTTTGAAGAAGTCTCAATTTCACTGGACTTGTCACCAGTTTGAGCATCCAAAATTGGTTTCTTTCCAGAATTTCCATCATCATCATCATTATCATCATCTTTTGAACTCATCCATGATGGAAGGTTTCTCTTGGAACCTTTGTTAATATCAGACATGACAATAACTACACCCAAATTACAGTAGAAAAACCTGCATTTAGGGTTTAGTATAAAACTCATAAATAGTTTCAAAATTTCATCAATCGAATATGAGTTCAACTTGTATGAACGAATAGTAATCAAAATATATCGTTAGGAAATTAAATAAAACGGTAAAAGGAAAGAAAAGGAAAAACCCTATTTGGTTGATTAGTTGCTTCTTCTTCTTCCTTTCGCTGAAGCGTTTGATTTTGGTGTTATGAAAAGTGATGTTTTGTGAAAAAGGTTTCGCTTATAACTTTTTTTTATCAGTGACTTGAGTTTTGTGCTTACTTTAGGAGTTTATCAATTCGGAACTCAACACAAATCAGTGGACGTGCCGGAGTGGTTATCGGGCATGACTAGAAATCATGTGGGCTTTGCCCGCGCAGGTTCGAATCCTGCCGTCCACGATTTTTTTTTCCTCTTCTTTACAAGGTTAGAAATACTTTTTGTTATGCACTCTTATTATTGCTGGACTAACTTTGTTCCCTTTTTGTAATTCTTTTTCTTCTCAATATATTTGTCATTATCAAAAAAAATTATGGTAAAAAAAACTTTATCACATTATTTTTCAATAGAGTATTAACAAATTTGTTTAAGCCTATAATTTATACACAAGATTGATATTTATCAGTATCATAAGTTAATTAATTAAATTTGGTATTTTCTTTAATATCTCTAACATGAAAATAAATAATTATTATAATTTATTTAATTTTGTTTGGCGTTTGTTACTGAATCGTATTCCAACGAAAGAAAATATGGTTAGGCAGTTGATTCTTGTTCCAGATGATCATAAATGCGTGACGAATTATGGTGTGGTTGTGGACTATTATTCTTAATTGGTTAGAGTTTTCAACGATATCTCAAAGAAATGTTTTGGGCCATTGTTTGTAGTTCGGTGGTCTTGGTGAGTTCTTGAAAAAAATTATTGGTTGACTTTTAACACTATTTAGTTCATTGTGGTTTGGATTATTTAGAAAGAATAAAATTGGCAAATAAAACAGAGCAGTTGCGGGCGTTATCTGAAAGGGTAAAATCTCACTCGTTTTGATGGTTAAAATCAAAATATATTATGTTTGATTATGATTACCACTTCTGGAGATTAAATCATTTATCTTATCTTATTTATCAATTGTTATGTAATCTATTATTTGTTATTTTTTCAAATTTTAGATTATAATCTTTGAGTGCTTCTTGTCATTTTCAATACATATTGTAGAGTGACTTGTTTTTTTTATTAATATATATCTCATTTTGACTCTTTTTTTAAATTATAATTTATAATAAAAAACTATACACTAAACAAATATTTGTTAAATAATTTAGTTAAAATGATTTTGTTTTAAGGATAAAACTTAGATGTAGTTCCAATTATATTGTTGGTGTTTTTTCCATTCATAAGATGACATTTGTACAAAAATTTAATGTCACACACGGATCTCCACAAAAAATTGAGCTTGTTGTAACATTTATTTTTTTAAATCTTGTACGATCATTCCATGTGTTTTATTATGAGTGGAGAGCAGCATTAACAATACATAAGTGTTCTGGACTGGGTTTGCGCTTAATCTGCCATCGGGCAGAACCCAACCCAAATCTATGTGAAAAGAAGGCCCACTATAGTGCCCAGATTACTATGATCGTTGGGGAATGTCTTTCACATGTGCCCGTCGAAGACATCTCCTCCACGGGCCCGTCGAGGACATATCTTCCACGTGCTTGTCGAGGACCTCTCCTTCACGTACCCGACAAGGATACGTGGCCAAAGTTCCTCCAAATATTATGGAGTCATCCTGCTCCCGAAAAGAACGGGTCATCCACCCTCTGAGAATCACGGGACAGTTGAACCAGGATAGAGACCATGAACTGGTCTCCTCTACCCACGTAGGATCCTGACAGTCTCCATTATGGGCCTGGGCATCCGGTCCAAAATAAGGACCTTGGCCCAGCGCTGAGGGATATAAATACCCTTTTCACTAGAGGGTCAGATACTCAATTCTACTCACTTACACTATATACTTTCTTTTTTGCTCTGAACCTTACTTTGGCATCGGAGTATCTTGCAGGTAGTCCCTATCCCCCCATTCACTTCAACAACCGCAGAAGTCCAAGTGTTGCACGCCACTGAACATTGTTATAATCCAAGTCCAATCGGTGGCACCATCTATGGAAAACCTTGTTTCCCCGTCTTTTTCCAAACCTAAATACCAAAGAAAACTCGTCAATACCTACTGATCATCATGGCCAACCATCACAATAACGGTGACGAGACTGTTCACTTTGCTGATGGTGTGAACCTCAACAACAACGAGATATTGGTCATGATCAAGGTGACCCACGGGACAAAGAGACTACCTCCTCCTTGTCCCTAGAGCATCCCCTCGATGCCACACGAAACGTTGAGGAGCATGGAATGTATCAGGAAATCCATGTGCCACCCAATGTTGACCCTACCATCGTGGCCCTGTTTGCGGCTGTCAACTAGACCAACTACCTGATCTTCCAACAGAACAAGCGCATTGGAATGCTGGAGAAGGGCCAAAGGTCACTCTCCCCTTTGAGAAGACATCGAGGACCCGAATCTCGTAGTTCGTCCCCATGACGACGACATCCCCGTTCATGTTTTCCCCCGCGAAGACACCAACGGGATGAATCTCAGAGCCTCTTTCCTCGTCGAACCGGGTGAGGCCCTCGATTGGAGAGAGCACAACATGTTGTCATCGAGAAGCGCGATCTCACCCCACCGTGCAGAGAATGATGATCCCCTGTCACCAAGAGGAACAAGGTCGACGGACAGCCAAAAAAGCAAAAGAGTCGACCAAGAAATTCACCATGTCATAAAGGCTCTCGGTTTTATTCCTCCACACCGTGTTCCCCAGGCCGAAGTGATAAGGATGACCCCCATGGTCCATTCACTCGGGTGATTCTGGAGACCCTAATCCCCGTCGGGATAAAAAAGCCACCGCCTTGGGTGATTTACGACAATGCGACGGGCCCCGACGATCACATCAAGAGCTTCAATGTGATGCTCAACTACGGCAACGACAAAGGTGTTATCAAGTGCAGGATTTTCCTCACAACTATGAGGAAATGGGCCATGGTATGGTGCAAAAACCTCGCTCCATAGTCGATTACCTCCTGGAGAGATCTGAAGACTCAGTTTACCAGAAACTTCACCATCTCTCGATGATACCCAAAAACGGAGGAATCCCTTGAGGTGATCATTTAGAGGAATGACGAACCCCTCTGAACATATATTGAGCGGTTCAATCGCGAGGCCATCCAAGTCCCCACAACTGACCGCATGAAGATGTACCTGCTCGAGAAAGGGATGCGCCCTAGAAACAATTTCAGGAAAGCAATTGGGATCGAAACGCCTCATTCGCTAGACAAACTCCTTCGTAAGGCACAAGCCTACATCCAATACGAGGAGAAGGAGACAGCCAACAACGACCGTGACTCGAGGAATCAGGAGAGCACCAGAGGCGGGGAGAAAATAAAAGTTTATAAACCTCGTGAATCCCGCGAACACAGAGGGCCATAGGGACCCTTTCCTGAATACACTTTATTGACCGGTTCCCACGAGCGCATCCTCGCCGAGTGTATCAACTTGGAATTCAAATGAGGAGGTGTTCGGTTTCCCAATCCTACACCCTTCAAGTCAAATGTCAACAAATCCAAGTATTGATGATTCCATAGGAGTCACGACCATGCCACTAAAGATTGTGTCCACCTCAAGGATGCAATCGAAACCCTCATCAAGGAAGGTCATCTGAGGCAGTACACCAAGAGGAGCGAGCCTCCCCGACAAGACATTCGCGAGACAAAGAGGGTCGGGGAAGAAACACCACCCTCTGATGACGCTCTTAATCTGCATATCGTCTTGTGCGTCTCCTGACCTGAGGATTTATTTGTCTCCGAGGAGGATAACCTACCCATCTACACTCACAGCACCTGGGAAAAATTCCCCACCGACATGGTCATATCCAACGGGGGATTCAACGAGATCATTATCGGGTCGGTAAAGAGAAAGTTTGAGGAGCTGATTGATGTGAGATCAGCTCAGAACACAACTCTCAACAAGCTCCAAGGAAAATTTGACCTCATCACTTTTTATCTCTAAGAGCTACCAGGTGGGGCACCAAACTCTAACATCCCTCTGATGGCAAGGGCAAGGATGGCGAACTTTGGCGTTTGCCGAATTCTGGTCGACGAATAGAGCTCTGTCGATATAATGTATGCACACTTGTTCACCACTCTCCCTGGTGGTTTGAAAATCCTAAAGGGCGATCTAGGCAAAAGTTAGGGATATTATTAAAAAAAAGAACACATAGACTGCGGACCATTACCACGACTACGAGAGAGAACAATCGATCTAAATCATCTGACTCAGAAGCGAAGGAGATTGGAGTTATCAAAAGGACATTGGAGAAATAGCAATAGCAATTATCATTTTCATTGTCATTTTCAGATTTTATTAAAACTTCCTATAATTACCTCTGTTAAGTCATTACATCTTGTACTTTAGCCTATTCAAAAGGCACTTTCATCAATAAAACAATTTACTTTTCAATCTTTTCAATTGTGTTTTTCTTTTTTCGAATTTGTTTGCAAAATACTACAATTATTCCTTGTAAATACTGCGTTTAAATTATCTTAGGGATTTGACAAAACAAATAAAAGCATTTGATAAAACATCGGAAAAAAATTTGGTTAGAAAAACATCGAAAGAAAATCTATGTATGCATCCACGTATGCGTCCATGCCTACGCCTACACCTATGATACAATTATCCAAGATCTTGGTGACATTGTTCACCATGTTATACAACAAATTCAAATCAACTTAGAGATACCACGATAAAGCAACATACAACATTGGGGAACCGGTGACACAAAAGAAAAAAGAAAAAAGAGCCAATGGTTTAAAAGGAGAAAAATATCAAAAAATGTTTACAAAATACTTGGTGTATGTACATACGAAAGATTTGGTTCATATACAAAATAAGTGAATTTGGGTATCATATTGATTTAGGGCATTGTGCATATACATTAGCATTGCATTTACAAATCTACTTTGGTTAAAGAATTATGCGAACCATCTTGGGGCCTATTACTAGCCAGCTTATATGTGCAAACTGAACAGTTCAAACCTTAAGCATATTCGATAAATACCTTAGTTGAGAAAAGACACAATTGTTATATCCGCGACTTATATCTTTGGTTTATTTATCTAAGATTTAATCACCAAAACACTCTTCAAACTTCAAACCTGCACTATTTATCTCCTAGGATGCGATAGATATGCAAATCTGCGACATAGCTTACTATGTCAGTCTCAAAGCCTTAGTAAGTTATCTTTTCAAACTCATGTTAGCTATCCCCTAGGTTGTGGTAGTGTTTACAGTGATTTCTGGTAAACAACCGCTAGTCCTCCAAACTATCGAATAAACTTACTGACTGTTATTCAATTTCTCTGGTAACTCGCAGGATCGACTAGATTGATCCTAGGACGTGTTGGTCATTAGGGTAACTCTCATGATCGAACTGGTATTCATGGTTGGTATTTAGAATGTTGTGTAGGTGTTTAACTTATTTCGATTTCTCTATTAAGGATCTAAAGGTGTAATCAAAATAAATGTGCGCGAAACTAAATTGCATGAATAAAGGTCAATTGTAAAGACATGTAAAAACTGCATAAAAGACAAGTAAATGATTTCGAAACGTAAAAATGGTTAATGTAAAAGATTCGAAATATGAAGAAAGCGTTTAATGCAAGAAAACTGTAAAATGGCTTTAAGTGAAAAAGGTGTTCGAAGGATAAAAAACTTGAAGATAAAGGCATGAAATGTATAACAGTTTCTGAAATGTAAAGTATTTGAAATGGAAAGAAAGCATTTAAATGTAAGGCATCAATGAAAAGATTTCGAATAAAAAGACTTTAGATGCAAAAACTTGTAAATGGTATTGACATAAAGATAAAAGAAAGTACTGGAAATGATAAAGGGTTTTCATTAAATCATAAACATGTGGTGTTATCATACGTACATTGCTCTTGCATTCGTTTCCCTAGCCATGTGGTAATTTGAATGTTTATTGAGTTTTTTTGTACAATAGATATGATACACGAAATCCTAATGCTAAGACTTCTATTTATACTACTTCGACCATAACGGTCTTGCTATAAGATTTTGCCACGTTCAGAACATGCAGAGCAATGCCTCTCTCTTGCTTCCACGCGTCTTTGAATGCTCCAGCGCATATATTTCAAATTTCGAACATCCCGCTTGCATTTGAATTTCAAATGTTTTGGAACTTCTTCGCTTCGAACGCATTTCCTAGACACAGCCTTGTTATCATTTCGAGACTTCTTTGGATATATTCTCATAACTGTCACTCGAAGCTCCAAGCTTTGATATGCCCATTCGAAGCACTGCTTCTACCATTTCGAAACATGACGTTTTGCTTCATTTCAATCGAAACGTCCAATTTACTTTGCTTCTAATAATATCATCAAAATCTTCAGCCAACAAAATGCCCCTTTAAAATATGTATTTCGATTCCTTTGAGAAATACTTATTTTAAACCTATACACAAGATTTTGATGCGACCTTCGAATCATCGTAACATTTATTGCATATGACTCCAGTCACGTCAATCACAACGCTTTTCAGATTCCTTAACCGCCTTGAACCATTTCACAGTATGGTGCAGTTACAAAACAATGATTATCTTTAATCACGCCTATTACCAATGTTAACTTTATGCCACCTCTTCATCAAACCAACCAATGATTACCACGTATCACAAACTTACTCAGTGGATGCTTAAACTTCCACATTATAAAAACCCATCAACTTAGTCTTTTCTTTTCTTCCCACATTCTGAATCTTTTCTCCTTCTTTTCTCACCGAAAACCCTAAGCTTTCAACATTCTTCCAACAATGTCTTCTTCTACTTCATCCCAACTAAAAAAGGTTTCCAAAAAGAAAGGAAAGACCGCAGGGAACACAATGGAAAGCAAGGTTGTCACCTACCAAGGTCAATCTGTTCTTGTTCCCCAGATGATCTCAAAAGAGAAAGAAATGCTTTATGCATCCCAGGTACTTATTCCTACCACCGCTGCTGGCAAGAGGTTAGCTTTAATGGGCCCTCTTACAGTTTTTGAAATTTTAAAAGACACCAGAAAAATTTTCCCAGTTTGCTATAATTTCAAACCCCTGTTTAATAAAATGGACGCCCCTAAGGCAATAGAGTCTTCTGGTTCAAACACCGTGGAAAATCCAATCGTTCCTCCTAAGGATCCTTTCGTACTAGACTATGTAAAGAGTAACTTCAAACCGTTTCGATCTTGCCCCACCTCCGATACTGCTTATCATAACTGGTTCAATAAGGTAGAAGCTAAGAAATCCCAGCAATGGGAAGAATTAGGTATCTACAACTTGATTAAGCTGTCGAAGCCAGGTTTTACTTACAGCCACCCATTGTTATTCGCGTCCCTATATTTCTGGGACAGTACTTATAATACTTTCCATCTCCCTGGTGGAATGATTACCCCTACCTTTTTTGACATAGCGGCCATTACTGGGCTATCACCAATAGGAGAAACATATATCCCTGACAACGAAGAACATTCGAGTATTATCGACTTCGAAGTCAAACTAGCAAGCTTTTCAAAGTTTATCAGCCACTATCACACTGAAGGAGACAGTGTGTCGGATGTAGAACACATTGCTTTCCTTACCTTATGGCTGGCAAGGTATGTCTTTTGCAGCAGATCCCTACAGGTAGCCAGTAGGTTTATTCCTCTAGCTAGAGATTTGCATGAGAATCGGAGGGTGTGCTTGAGCGAATTGCTACTAGTTGATCTTTATGAAAGCCTAAGGTCAGCTGTTTCAAGTCTAAAATCTCACACCTCCAAGAATATCCTGC
Organism: Vicia faba; assembly: GCA_948472305.1. Taxonomy (NCBI): domain Eukaryota; kingdom Viridiplantae; phylum Streptophyta; class Magnoliopsida; order Fabales; family Fabaceae; genus Vicia; species Vicia faba. The sequence continues at coordinate 18,287,346 of OX451740.1, forward strand.
TAGCTGGCCCTTTCTGGTTACTTCAGTTATGGCTAAATGCCATGTTCGAACCTTCATTGTCAACTGCCAACACCATTGTTGAACAAGACCCTGAAATAACTGATAGAATAATCGAAGGCACTAGGCTGCGAAGACTAACCCAAAATGATGATAAGGATGACTTCAAAGTCCTATTCTCAAAATATATCATGATATTCTCCAAGAGGCATAAGTTCGAAGAGACCATGGCGCCTTTTGCTTCAAGGGCTCATGGACCTTCATGGTTCACCATGGCTCTCTCAGAAGCTGTCAAGAGCAAAGAGATTCAAGATGTATGGAGAGCCTTTTTGCTACCCAGACTAATCTCTTCAAGAATAACTCCTGCCAAGAATCAGATTTTCCTTTTCGCTTATCAGCCCAACTTTGTTTCGAGACAGTTTGGCTTGTGCCAACTCATTCCTGAACCCTTATTTCAAACGGAAAGTGCCATCACCTCTGGGCGAACCTTCAAGGCACGAGAAGCCAAACTACAGCAGGAACAATACCAAGGCTTCGCCCAGTTTGAACTAATAACTTTCGAACCTACACACCTTACAACAAAGGGGTTTCTGGAATGGTGGACAAAGTTCTATCAAACTTATATGTTCGATACTCTTACTATTCAGCAGAAACTAACTGATGCATTCGATGTGCAGGTACCATGCAAGAAAGGTATGTTCACTCATGCCAAAGAGATTAAAGCTTTTCAAAATTATTTCGAAACTACTTATGATCCCACGCACTTGGAATCCACTGTGCATCAAGCGGTTGAGACCTCGAAGGAAAAATTCAAACAAAAAGTTTCTAAATTAAAACTTCCTTTAGGGTTGTCACCTAAGGATAGGTATAGGTTGGCATTCGAAATGCATCCACCTAAATTTCCTAGATTACCTACCTCAGAACTGGCTCTGGCTTGGTTTCCTCCATACCCTTGGTGGTTCACTTGCAAAGAAATGTTCAAACATCTTCAAAAGAAACCAAAGCCATCTGAGACTGTGACATGGGCTCGACACTGGCTCCACGATTTCCCAGGACATCTTCGCTATGACCTTTCAGCCATGTCGATTAAATCTAATCAAGGCACAGGTGCGAATGCTTGGGAAAATCCCAAACGTTTTTCATTTTCCATATCTTTAACTTTTGCCTTAATTGTTTCGATTTTCAGCCATCAAGATAAAGACTGCTGCTTCAAAGTCAAAAGAAGGGAGCGCCTCTCAAGCCTCTATCGAAACCACTGACAATGTGACTCCATCCGAAACAACAACCATTGTTGCAACAACAACAACAACAACACCAATAACAACCAGTGTTCCAACTCCACAGGTAATTACTTAGCCTTGATGTTTCGAATACACTAATGCTTCATGATTTGCATCTAACTCTTTGTTTTAAATCTTTTTAGACCAACAAACTTCCGCCTACCACTCCAAAGAAGCGAAAATCAAACACCACTAGGGAAGACCCCAAGGCTGGAGGAAACTTACCAGCTGCTTCGAAGAAGAAGCAGAAGAAGGATATTTCAAAAAGTGATGTACCAACTAGTGTCTCTGGACTCGATTCCAAGGATGCTGCTCCCTCACCTAAATCCAAAATTCCATCTTCGACCTCCAACGTAATGTTGGAACGCATAGCTAGCAACCTCTCTTCCGAGAGTCCACAGGTAAATTGAATTTTAAACTTTTGACAAAATAATTATTTATTACCTTGGTGCATGCTTTTAATATTCTTTTTCTTGCAGGATATTTTAAATCCAGCTTTTACCACTTTGACCTCGCCATCAAAAGCTGCTGCTCCGATCAACTCCTCTCCTCAAGGAGACTCCAGCAATCTTGTACAGAACAAAGGTTCCTCCAATATGGCGGTTCTGGCTGGGGCTTCTGAGCAGCAAGATGATCAGAGTACTTCTCCTCCTCTAAAAGAAACAAATGAAGCAACGTTTCATGAATCTGCAGAGGCTTTACAAAGAACTTCTCTCCAAAAGTCCCCTCTCGAAATTCGCAGCGATTCTCTGATTGTAGAGGATGCTGCACCTAGGGCACAATATCATTCCTGTATCTCCCTTGTGGCACGTCATGCGGTAATCCTTGAGACTAGCATCTCCAGCATGATTATCCTCCATTTTATACTTCTCTTTTTCTAAGTATCTTTCTACCTCCTCCATCTCAGAGCGAGGTCTCTCCATATCCACCATGTTTACCCCAACATCCTCCCCCTTAGCTTCATCATCTCCCCATCCTGTGGGTTTTATATCTTCAATGTGGACTTTTGAACTCTCTGGGGCAGAATATTTGACCAAATAGTCAAATTTTCCACTGGGTTCCCCTAAAGTGTCCCATATTTCTTTCTGAGGGGAAGTTGGCTTCGTGATTTGGACTTTCTCCAATTCCAGCCTCAGGCCTTCAGTGACCTGTGTCAACTCTTGGTTTTGATTTTCCTGGCCTTCAGTAGCCTGGATCTCTTTTGCAACAGCCAAAGGTGCTGCTTCAATCGAAGTCTCTGGTTTCTTCTGGACGTCTTCAGTGACCTCCTTATCGACTTCGACTATCACCCAGCTTTCGTTTTCAGTACCTTTCTCTCCTATTGGGGCATCACTTTGGTCAGCTTCCACCATGTTAATCTCTCCAATGCATGCAGGCTCGGAGTAATTGGTGTCTGCCACGTCCAAAGGATCTTCGTCCACTTTCATTTTTGCTTTATCAGCAAACTTCAGTCTGCCATCTTTGATTGCATTCTGAATTAGGTCCCTGAAAAGAAAACACTGTGAGGTTTTGTGGCCTAGGAAACTATGATATTTGCAAAATCCTCTCTTCTTTCTTTGATCTAAAGGAGGTATTTTGACATTTGATGGCACAATGAGTTGGCCATCTTTAACAAGTAAATCAAAAATCTCGTCACATTTAGTGACATCGAAGGTATAAACCTTCTTTGGGAATTTATCACTTTTCTCATTTTCAACAATCTCTTTCCCTTTTGTGGGAACTAATAATTTGCAGGAGTAAGGTGGTTCCTGTTTTAATTCAGCGAGGTCGATTTCGACCTCTTTGAATTCGAATTCAGGATAATCTTCTGCTTCCTCAGTTTCGACATAGGAGATCCTTTCCTTCTTGTTATTTTTAAAGACTCTGGCCTTTTCGGCCTTTAGCCTTTCGACCTGTCGAACCCTGTTGGCTAACTGGGCCATGTCCCTCAAATATTGAGTGTCTAGTTTCTTTCGAATAGAGTAATCCAAGCCACCAGCGGCCATTTCGACTAACTCATGTTCAGGCACCACTGTGTAACATCTGGATTTCAAAAGCCTAAATCTATTCAGATAATCATCTATGGGTTCAATGAACTTTCTCTTGACACTGGCTAATTCCTTCGAGCTTATTTTTTACTGTCCCATGTAAAACTGTTCATGGAATAATCTTTCCAAAAGAGCCCAAGTATCAATGGACCCAGGAGGCAAAGTGGTGAACCATGTGAAGGCGTTTTTAGTCAGGGAACTTGGGAAATATTTGATCCTGAGGTCTTCATTATTGGCTATATCTCCCGCTTCGGTTAGATATCTGGCTATATGTTCGACTGTTAACTCATTGGTATCCCCAACGAACTTTGTAAATTTAGGGACTTTATATCCCCTTGGTAAATCAGTATGCATTATGTAATCCAATATAGGAGAAGCATAATTTGGGCTTCTAATTCCTGTGTTGAGGCCATTCTGAGCCATAACTCTCTCTATCATGGTGGTTAAATTGTTTTCTGCCAAGATGTTATTGTTTCGAATTCTATGAACGACTGCATCAGCATCTTGATTTCGACCCACCATAACAACCCCCCTAGGTTGTTCTTCTCGAAACTCTGGGACTTCCAGCCTTTCGACCCTTGCCCCTGGTTCCATAATTTCTCTTTGTGGGTCTGGGATCATTGGGGCTTCTAGCCTTTGTGCCCTTGCCCCCAAGTTAACTTCTTCTCTAGGTGGTCTATAGGTTGGGTCATTAGTAACTTATTCCATAACAGGTATGTTTGCTCGAACTCCCGCCTGATTCTGCCTACGCCTCTCTGGGGGAGCAAAGAAATCTGCTATTCGACTCATGTTATCTGCGTTTTCTCTGTTTGTCACAGTCACATTTTGTACTATTGGGGCAAATATTTCCTGCATAGTTTGTGCTAATACCCCTATCATATTATGGTTACTATCATCCATCAATTGCCTAAAGGCCAACTGGTTTTCTGTGGTTAAAATAGGCATTGCGCTATAACCCACTGACCCTTGGTTATTTGTCATAAACTGATTCGCCCCAGACCCAGACCCTAATTGTGGTGATGAATTCGATGTGGAATTGTGTAAACCTGCCATAAAAGATGTTGGCATTTGTGATCGGTGGATCTGGAACTGACTGTTTTAAAGCTGGTTTCGCGAAATGTCGCGGTAAGCAAGAGTCGCCACCGTCTTTTATTTTCTCCAAATGGAAAGGACAAAAGCACAGAAAAATTCCTTTAAAGAGATTGCTCTCGGTTCGGGAGGTAGGTTATAGAAAGGGAAGGTGTTAGCACCCTTTCTATCCATGGTTATCCATGGGCTCTTAGATACTTGCTCATTGTGTTTTCAAAATGTTTGCTTTTCAGAGTGTGAGTGGGTTTGAAAAAAAAGTTTCTTTGAAAGTTTCAGATTGACTCTTGTATCAGTCCTCAAGAGTGTTTGAAAAGTTGTTTTGAAAGCTTTTTGAAAAGTGTAAGGTGTGAAAAGTATTTTGATTTGTCTTTGAAAAGAGCAAGTATCCATGAGAATCTACCTACCCTAAGGAATTCGTCTGTGTAAATGTCCTTTAAAGTAGTGCCATCCCACCATTGAGAGGTAGGTAGCACCACCGTTGGAGGTGTTCGGGTCAATTCGAGGTTCGGGACATGGTGATCACCAGAGCAATGGGAAGACAACTTAGAAGCTACCCTCATGCCAGGTTCCCGGATCATGAGGACTTACTAAGACATCCTCTACTCGACGATCACCTTTCGAGGGGCAAGGCAACAGTGAAGCGTACCCTAGGGGTGGTGTGTGAATTATGTGTCATTTTCAGTTTATTGTTTGTCTTGTCATGCATTGGTGATCTACGTTTTGATTTTATTTTTGGGCATTCATTCTTTCATGTTATTGTTTAACAGTTAAAGGTGCGGGAATTTAAAGTGCGGAAAATAAAAGTCCTACGCTATTACAAGGCGCGGGTCTACATCGCCAAATTAAATAAAGACCCGATTTGAATAAGTAAAATGCGGAAGGTAAATATCCTAATTATCTATTACAAGGCTTTGGGGCAAATACATTATATCCACAAAAGAAATAAAAATAAATGTGCGAAAAGAAATAAGAATCGAGTGCGAGGGCGTTGGACCCTTTAAGGAATTGAATTGAAATTATTAAATTAATTAATGATTAAAGAAAAGAAGTTATTTTATTTTTTGTTTTTTTGATGTTTTTGTTTTTTTATGTTTTTTTATGAAATAAAATAGAAAAAGAAATTAAAATGTCAAAAGAAAAACCTAAGTCTAAATTTATTTTAATTATTAAAAAGAATGTTAAAATGACCTAATTAAAAACTAATTCAATTATGGTTTATTTACAAAATAAAGATAATAATAATAAAAGTGTTAATTATATATTTTTTTTTTGGGTTTTTATGAAAATGTTAGTTAAATTAATTTAATGATAGAGTAATTATTTTTTGGTGTTTTTTTGGATCAATTTTGATAACTAAAAGCAAATAAAAGTCAAATTAATGATTATTTAACAATTAATTAAATATGCATGCAAAAATATTATTTTTAATGTCAAAAATTAAATAAACATTTTTCTGATTAAAATGCAAAAGGAAAATATTTTTTGTGAGTTTTTAAATGCATGAGAAAATTATTTGAATATAAATTAAATTAGGATTAAAAATATAAAAAAAGGTGAAAAACAAAGGAAACATGTTAATTATGAAAAAGGTGAAAAAAATGCATGAACCAGGACTCAAACTCGTGCCTTCTGGGAATATCCACTAACGCGTTGCCATCTGAGCCAGCTGTTTCAATTGACATAACAATAAACACTTAATATTATATTGATAAGCAAATAAATCCTGGGAATTAAAAAAAACGCGCGCGGAATTTTGAATGGTCTAATGCCCGGTTGCCACGCCATCGTCTTCTACCTTTTCTGCAAAATAACAAACATGTAGCGGGGGTTTTAAACCCCCCCCCCCCAAACACAAGCCTGCAAATAATAGCGATTAGCTCCTCGTTAGACATAAATTAGGCGCGAGGGGTCCATTGGATTCGTCTCATCTTCCTCAATTCAACCATGGCAGTTTGAGGTTCCAATTTTTGCGTATGTGAGAAACCCCAAATTGAAAGCTTCGGAAAACCTAGATGTCTCCCATGGTGATTTGCATTTTGTGGCCTTACAGTCAAATTAAAGCATACAGGAAGCTTGGTAATAACATCAGCAATGCATAGCAATATTTAAAATGAATTAAAAAGGCATGGAAATGGAGTTTTGATTTTCAAATTTTGGACAAACCGTGGGGTGTCGTGGGGATGCTTCTTTGCGCGTTTGGGCTTGATTTTGATTGCTGGAGATTCCTGGCAATGCAAGGAATGTGTTTTTGATTGGAATAGAGGCTTAAAACGTGCTGCAAGTAGGTTTACAGTTTTGCTTTTTTTCTTGAAAAGTTCAAATGTGTTTTTTTCGTTTTTGGGGACTTTTTAGGTTGTGATTTTCTTGTGTTCTGGTGCAGCCTCTCTCAATTTCGTTTTGTCTCATTTCTATAGGCATTAGGTAATGTGAATCAAGAGGAATTATGGCCTCTTAATGCAAAGCTTTCAATTTCAAGATCCTCCATAAACCTCCATAACCAAGCTTCCTTTTTTGACTCATTTTTTGAATTCTTGCTTCAATTAGCCTTTTGCACGAATTTGGTAAGTTGCATAATGATAAGTCAAGGTTAGTTAAGGCCAAATATTCCTTTTAATTAAGATTTTGGATTTTCTTTTGATTTTAAAAGATTTAAAATTAATTAAATCCAATAAAATCAATTAAAAATGAAAAAATTAATTAAAAAATATGAAATAAAAGGTGGGACACGTGGGAAGCATGGCCAAGTCAATTCAAGTGGAAAAAGTGGGCCCCTTTTGTCAAAAAATGAAATTTCAAGGATAAATGATTTTGGCCATTTCACAAAAATTTCCCAACTTCTCCAATGCATATCTTGCTCAATTTTTAAGCTTTGATCATGTTCTTGGACATTTTAGAAAGGTCTTGAAGTCCTCTAAACAATGTCCTTGGTCCCATGTTATTTTGATTTACCAATCTCAAGTTATGGTCTTTGACTTAAAGTCCCTTTTTGTTGACTTTTGAAAATGACCTATAATGTTGAAATTGATAACTTTTTGTGAGAGCATTTATTTGACTTGAAGTATGAAGAGGAGTTGTAGGAAATGTCTTTATCTTCAAAATGAGCATTGGATGGGATTTTTCTGATGAACCATGTGAAAGTTATGCCCTGGTCAATTTACAGTTGACTTTTTCAATTGTCCAAATAAGGAAACTTTTGCATCTTGATGATTTTTGAGCCAAGCTTTGAGAATCATGATCAAGCATTGATCAAATGATGTTTGTGGCTTCAAAATGAGATGTTGACCAAAAATTTGAACTTTTGACTGCCAAATGACCATTTGCCCCTACAGTTGACTGTAGTGCAATTAGGGTTTTGACTGTGCAATTTTGTGCTGAAAGTCTTGAAACTTTATATGAGGATGCTTGACCATTTTTATAAGCATGTGGGACTTGATTGGACCCTTGGAAACTTCATTTTCTTGATCAGAACCAAAACCCTAATTTGACTGTTTAGGAGGCCCTTGAACTGTGCAACCCTTGGGGAGATTTGAAGCTTTGACTTGGAAAATTCTTGAAGAATATGGGAGGGCAAATTTTGGGGTACAACAGCATTCCATAAGAGGAATTTCTGGTTCTATTACCATCGAAACCGGGTGGTCTAATTAGTGGGGTGGCGAAATGGGTTTGTGTCCCTGATGGTGGAACGAATCCCCCAGGATAACCAATGGTTCCAGTATTTCCTAAGATCGAACTATTAGTTGATATGCCACTCACTCCATTAGTGGCTATATTACTGGTGGAGGATGCAACAGACTGTGCATTCGAAGGGATCACATTAGATGTTCCCATCGAAGCGGATACATTAGTGCCTGTTGTATGTGGGGCATTTTGTTCCCCTTGTTGATTGTCAGAACTAGACATCTTATTCAAACGTTTTCTTCTGGATAAGGGTTGGTTGCTGTTGGTTATTTTACCACTTCTTAGGTTCATAAAACAACAAACTTATCACTCAGAGGGTCTTTTTATAATGGTTACGTCTCAACAATCTTTATTTCTGTTCTAAATTCGTAACGTCCAACGATTGGTCCCACCAGGTGTGCCAATTTGTTTACAGTGATTTCTGGTAAACAACCGCTAGTCCTCCAAACTATCGAATAAACTTACTGACTGTTATTCAATTTCTCTGGTAACTCGCAGGATCGACTAGATTGATCCTAGGACGTGTTGGTCATTAGGGTAACTCTCATGATCGAACTGGTATTCATGGTTGGTATTTAGAATGTTGTGTAGGTGTTTAACTTATTTCGATTTCTCTATTAAGGATCTAAAGGTGTAATCAAAATAAATGTGCGCGAAACTAAATTGCATGAATAAAGGTCAATTGTAAAGACATGTAAAAACTGCATAAAAGACAAGTAAATGATTTCGAAACGTAAAAATGGTTAATGTAAAAGATTCGAAATATGAAGAAAGCGTTTAATGCGAGAAAACTATAAAATGGCTTTAAGTGAAAAAGGTGTTCGAGGGATAAAAAACTTGAAGATAAAGGCATGAAATGTATAACAGTTTCTGAAATGTAAAGTATTTGAAATAGAAAGAAAGCATTTAAATGTAAGGCATCAATGAAAAGATTTCGAATAAAAAGACTTTAGATGCAAAAACTTGTAAATGGTATTGACATAAAGATAAAAGAAAGTATTGGAAATGACAAAGGGTTTTCATTAAATCATAAACATGTGGTGTTATCATACGTACATTGCTCTTGCATTCGTTTCCCTAGCCATGTGGTAATTTGAATGTTTACTGAGTTTTTTTGTACAATAGATATGACACACGAAATCCTAATGCTAAGACTTCTATTTATACTACTTCGACCATAACGGTCTTGCTATAAGATTCTGCCACGTTCAGAACATGCAGAGCAATGCCTCTCTCTTGCTTCCACGCGTCTTCGAATGCTCCAGCGCATATATTTCAAATTTCGAACATCCCGCTTGCATTTGAATTTCAAATGTTTTGGCACTTCTTCGCTTCGAACGCATTTCCTAGACACAACCTTGTTATCATTTCGAGACTTCTTTGGATATATTCTCATAACTGTCACTCGAAGCTCCAAGCTTTGATATGCCCATTCGAAGCACTGCTTCTACCATTTCGAAACATGACGTTTTGTTTCATTTCAATCGAAACATCCAATTTACTTTGCTTCTAATAATATCATCAAAATCTTCAGCCAACAGGTAGGTACACCAATATTCGCGATTTTTTCATTGTGCTAGTCTCTAAGCGACAATGAATTATCAAGTCTGTGTTATTTATCCTTTAGGTCATGCTAAAAGCACAAGTTTGTGTCATACTTTACTATGTTAGTCTCTAAACGTTAATAAGATATTTTCAACTCGTATCATTTACTCCCTATGTTGTAGTATATATACGAAATATGCGATATAACTCGTTGCATTAGTCTCCAAGCAGCAATAAGTTATATGTTTTCTGCGATATAGTTCATTATGTTGGTCTCCAAGCAGATATAGATTATCAAATTTGTGTTATTTATCTCCTAGGTTACAGTGAATACATAAAATCCGTGACTACTCTTTTCTAGGTGTTGACGGGTTATTTGCATCGTCGTATCTAGGTGTACTATACTCTTTTACTCGGGCATTGGTGAGTGGACTGCGTCCTCTTTACCTATCTTTTACTCCTGGGTATACTTTACAGTTTATCCTTATCTTAAAGTCTTTTGGTCAAATTTTGGGGTCTTCCATTATTTAATAACCCTCCGATTCAAATGTGTGAGACATGCCTATTCTCACACCCTTAATCGAAGAGTGATTAAATAGAGGCAACTGCCATACCCCAAATTTTCACGTAAGAGTAAATAGCTAATCTCATTTTTTTAGAATTGTTGGTTTATCTCTTTCACTAATTTTTTTTACTTTATATTGATTCTCTTTTACTAACTCTTGTATGTTATGCTAATTCTTATATTAACATCCTAATTATCTCTTTTTGAAAAAGATATTTATGGAAATACACTAGGTTTAAAAGGGGTGAAGGAGGTGTAGTGTTTTAATAAAGGCTCATTGCATATTTTTGGAATTAGAATGGCCCATTGAGTTTGCAAGGCCCATGAGGATTTTGTTGGGGTTGACCGGAGTCAACTTCTGGTTATTATTATTATTATTATTATTCATATTATAGTTACTATTATTAGTCTTGTTTATTAACAACTTATATCGATTTTGTATTCAAACAATTTTTATCTTTTTTAGTCAGGCTAGTTAGGAGCAACATTTTTCATTATTATTTATTTATTTATTTATTTGTTAACTTGTTGACCGAGTCAACTCTTGGAGAGAGTTTTTATTCAATTATTATTATTCAATCTATTATTATTATTCCGTTATTACTATTCTATTTTCTAAGAGTGTTGATCGAGTCAACTAAAAGGGCTTGGAACCATAAGGCAAGCGGCGACACTACTGTTTCTCTTCTAAGAAAACGAGATACCCAAGCCCAAATTTCAGATAGAATTAAATCAAATCTTTTCAATCAAATCTGTAAATCAAGATATTTGTTTTTATTTTATCGAAAACGAATTTATAGCGTAAGAAAGGTCCAAATACATCACAAAATCATAAAACCTAAATCAAATATTACGCGAAATAAAATCTAATCCCTAATATGCTAATCAAATCTTAGATTGATTCAATCAGAATCAATCTCTAAAAAGTAACAGAGATCTAACAATTTTTTACTAATTCGTGTAATTTCTAATGCCTATATAAAGCCTTAATTATAAGAAAACATCCCGAAAATTTTCGAGAAGAAGAAAAGGTGAGGAAGAAGAAGAAGAAAGATCTGTGAGAGTTGCATTAACATTAAAGTCCTTTCTTCTTTTGTGATTTGGGTTTCATAAACTGGAACCCTAGATCCGTCAAACCTTGGTAGTGCCACCGTCGTCCTTATTTTCGTACCTGCAAATGAAAGAGAAGAGGGATCAGAAACGAATCAAAGAAATCAGGAGAGAAAAGAAACTCGAAGATTCACGACCATAGAGGTATTCTGATTAACACTTAGCTTAAGAGTTTGTATTGTGATTTCTTGTTGTGATTTTGGGTTGGACTTAGGGTTATCGCCATTGGAGGTTGCCGCCGCCTGGGGATTCTGAGTTTTTGGGTTTGGTTGTTATTGTTGTATAAAAGAATAAGAGAGGACGATGATAAGAAAGAGAGGAATTCGTATGAAAATAAAAAAGTTAAAGGAAATAAAAACATATACTCCCTCTTTGTGTTTGTACGATTGCGACACATGGTCGTTTACTAGCCGCATGATTAGGACGATGTACAACGAACCCACACCCACCTTACCATGCACCATAGTCAAACATTGATCTCATCCATTCGTTCATATTACTTCCAATCAACGCTCCAAAGCTGGCCTCTGGTATCCTTTTGATTGGAATCAACGAATCTCTACCACGCTGATTCACCGTAAGCCTATGAACCTCCCCACACGGAACACAAACAAACCCTAACTTGTTGAACATCTCAAACCAACTTTTGGTCCTAGGCCTGATCTAATTGCACCCCCAACATTTTTGCTTGCTAATTCCTAACTCCAATTACACCCCCTGAGTTATTGGATCCAAACCAACACATGGGCTCAAGCACATTGCTATTTAACACCCCAATCTTACTATGCTAATTAAAACGAAACCCCCTCATTTATTTAATTAATTAATTTTATAATTTATTTATTTATTTATTTATTTGTTAGTTATTTATTATCATTTTATCATTTTTGCATTAAATTATATTTTTTTCATTTTAAATCTTTTAATAAATAATATTGAATTAATATTAAAAATATCTAATATTTTTAATAATAAAAAAATATTTATTTATTAATTCTTTTCAAATGCTAACCATTTTTTCTACTTGATCAAATTTTTATCATTCGAAGTTATTTTTCACATACATTTAAGACAACTAACCAATCAAATACTAACTTCTTGTTTTACTAACTTAATTTCAAATTCTATTTATTTTCAAAAAGGATTGTGGAAATCTTTTATATTAACTATGAATTGCGTCTACGATTTCGCTATTTTCAACCCAGACTTGATTCAAGGATTAATCCAAAATGCTTCCAAAATCCATTAAAAAAAACTAACAAAACACTTCGAACTACGAAATTGGACTCTGATTCTTCATAAGGAGATATGTAGGCACGCGACTTAAAAACCAATGCGAGTCCTGATTTTAAAAATTAAATATATTTTCTCAAACTTATAGAAACCATAACTAAAAAAATTAAAACCCTATCCTACCCTTTTAACCTAAACCCTAAGACTTCCTTGAGAACAAGGTAGATGAAGGGTGCCTAGCACCTCCCCTTCGTCTAAAGTGAATCAAGAACTTAAAATCTCTGTATCAATTTATAATTATTCTATTATTCACCCGTCGTTAGGATAAAAATTAGTGGTGGCGACTCGTTATTTTTTGTCGGCTACGACACAAAGATCCAACACTTAAGATCTTATTCGACTTCTTCAACTTCAACATCAACTTGAGTAAATTGGTCGAAATAAAATCACATGCTCTCTTTCTTCCCATGAACTATCTCGTTCAAAGTAACTATTGCCACATGCTGTCTTTTTCGTGTAGTAAAATACATATAGTCATTACTAGGAAGTGTAGAAATTGAAAATTCAGGAAACCAGAGTTAAGATGAAGCTTAGTTAAATCGAGTGTGACAAATTTTTCTGTTCGATTATGAGTGTTTGTGATTCGGTAACCTAAGAAGGTTACGAACTGACGAATCAGAGAGCGAATGTGAAATTATGGAAAATGTATGAATCATAAGTCGATTCCCGCAGACGACACCACTGTTCCGTACTAGAACCATAAATGGAATGTGGACTTGAGGTAATGATGGATCTGAACTTCTAATGTGACATAGAGGGGACTGACCTGCAAGATTATCACTCCAACGTTCAAGTCAACATGTGAGGGAGAAAAGTGAATTGAAATTGAATTTGAAACTTGATACCCGAATTGACGCATTCTCTATATATAGTTCAAAGGGGATAACAAACTTACTATTTATGAGACGTAGATTGCGAAAAGTCGTTGAATACATTTGAAGTTTTGATCTCATGTGATTGTTAGTGGATTAATTCTCGTGTGCTAAAAAAGCTTCTAGAAGAATTGTTGCTCCTTTATATTGGTCGGTCGGGATCAATATGATCAACTCGAAAAAGCAATTATTGAATAAGAAAATAATTTTTGAGACGATTTATAAAAATATGTAATAAGATCTTGGACAATAGACTATATGAAACTGATAAATATGACACTTAAGATAATAAAAGATGGATTTTAAAACTTGTTTTTCATATGTTCTCATTCAAAACATATAAACTTCTTTTTCAAAGATATCATTTCAAATAAACAACTTAGTATTGATTGATTATGATGCACTCGGATTTTACCATTAAGACAAAACGAAAAAGAGTTTTAAAATTTTATAAAACATTGAAAAATTTATACCGTATAATGAACGATCCTCATTCGTCAATCATAAAAGAAAATAAAAATTAGTATCTTCCGCTGTTTTATTTATATCGTTTTCCTTAACGTAGATATAATTGTATTGTAGCAGAGTCGTGGAGAGCACGCTGATGGTTGACGATTTAGAAAAAAGACGCCATTGTTTCTAGAAGCACACAGAACGGACAATGATAATATGGACTAGTTCTTTTTTTATTGAAGCATGAGGAGTATAGTACTTTACTTGCATTGATATTGACATTTTTTAAAGTATCTATAACTATATATCTATAGTTATATATAATAGAAAATAAGAGTTTTTGAGTTGACCTATTTTTTCCCTATATTACCCTTAAGTAACTATATTTTTCCTTTTAAAATAAAGCCAGTTACAATGAGGCGGGAGCAGTTACGTAACCTTCTATACCTATATATGCATGGGTGATTGAAAGATGAAATATAAGAGGGTAAAATTTACGGGAGATTGAACATCCAAGGAAATGGCATCTTTTCAAGATAAATTATCTGCTTTTCAAACATCGAAAGAAACTACTTATTTGCATATGTTGTACACTTTATTGATACCATACTGATGGTAATTTTTGTTATAGTCTACTTATAAACTTTAATGATTTTTTTTTTTGGAATAATCAAGTATTAAATTTTTTTTTTTTTTTAAATAATCATGTTTTGAAAAAAATTACGCAAATAATCATGTTTTAGAAGACTCCCTAAGGGAGGAGCCATCTCACTTGGCGCTTAGGTGCTTAGGGTTTGTCCTAAGCCAAGTGAAATGGCGCCTTAGTGCATTTGGTAGGGAAATTTTCGCATTTTTTTCTCAATGCGGTGTGTTACGTATTCGATATAGGATCAACAAAATTGACTTTTTATTTACAAAATATGATTACACACATAACTATTACATAAAAAAAATAGATTAATCAGTGGTCCCCCGGAACCCGGTAATGACCCTCGGTTTCGCATCTCCGTTCTCGCTTTTTCCGTGTTGGGTTTCGTCGTGTTTCCTGCTGTGGCAGGGTCGATGGCCCAGGGAAGTCAATGCATTCCGGATCCATAAAATCAGTCAGATCTCCATATCTAGAAGATCTGCTTTGGTATAATCGGTTACCTATACCCTCAAAGTTTGGTCGTGTTGGCGGTGGGTGGGGTTCCATGGTTGGTCTGTAGCACTGGTCGTCTGAGTACAGGGGGTAGAAAGGAAATGGATCTTGGGGTGTTTGGTATTGAGGATGTTTGGTGCTTTGGTGATGTTGTGGTTGATGGTAAGTTGGGTCGGTTGGTTCATAATCTTCGGACAATCCCAGATCAGGGCTAAGGTTGGATGTTGAGGGGCCCATATTGGGATATGCAGAAGACTGAAATTGTGTGTGAGGTATGCGGGTGTGTTGGTATTGTGATTGAAATTGCGGTTGGGTGTGATGCATATGGGGGTATTGGTACTGAGGTGGTGATTGTGGTTGGTTGTGGGGCATGTGGGTGTAATTGTATTATGGTGGTGACTGTGGTTAGGTGTTTGTGGTTCTGTTTCGTCTGGGGGTTGGTGGGAGGTTGATGTGTGTTGGGTTTGTTGTTGGGGAAATGAGGGTTGTGCCCATTATGTTCGTGGGACAACCAAATACCTTGGATGAGACACGTGCATTTCAGGGGTACTAACTGATCTGTACCAAGATAAATATTGATTTGTGTGTCGCATATTACCATGGTTGAGGAAAACTGGGAATTGCAAGACATGTCGGTAACGCCTCTGCCACATCTTACACTATTCTAGAGCAAAGTCTTTCCAGTTGGTAAGACCCCATTGAGCATCGACCCTTTTGAGATGCCACGGCGACAAACAAGTCAGATCGCTGGGTATCTCTTGATGCATTCCAAACTGCATCTTCACACGGTCGCTGTGGTGCATCTCCATAATATTGAACCGTATGATTGCAATCTTTGCGCTCCAAATTGCTGCATCCTCGGAGTTTAGTTCATGGCCCAAACCCAAATATGGTCTCCAGACAAACTGCAGATAAAATTAAATCAGGTTAATGAAAACGTAATATATAAATAATTTAAAAGTAGAAAAGTTGAAAGGTACGACGTACATCATCCGGGCCAAGGTGATCCAATAGATCGCGATATAGTGCGACATTAAATCTTGGATTCTTGCCGTAATCCATACCCCTCACGCAATACCTAAAGGAAATGAAAAATATTTTATTTTTATCATATATTTGGTGAAGAGATGAATAGTAATAAATGATATAACTTGATGACTTACTTTGTTGCGTATGGGAAAATGAATGTGTTGTTGTTGACGGGGTTTAGGGACTCCATCCTCCACCAACCCCAGGCTTGAAGTAAAAAAGCGCAGCCATAAAATGTACATTTTCCTTGATTGCATTTTTACACAAGGAACTGTATAGGTGGGCTAAAACAGGAGAACCCCAACTATACTTTCTAGTTTTTTCGAAGTCTCTAAGTAAATTTAAATACATAAAATTTACACTATTTCCCGTACTTTCGGGAAATAAAAAGGTTCCAAATAGTATCATTATTTAAGTTATAGCTTTTATTACCTCAGCTAGCTCAGAGGAATTTTCGTTCAATTCCAGAGTCGCATAATGATTTTTTAGCTCAGTTAGTAGTATACCCTGACCTCTCGCACCACCACCTTCAACCATATCCCTGCCCAACAATTCTTCACACGGAGAATTGGGTTGTTGAACCGACCCATTAACTGTCTTGCCGTCGACAGGGAGACCCAATAACATGTACACGTCCTCTAGTGTGACGGTACATTCAACTATTGGTAGATGAGATGTATGGGTCTCTGGTCTCCACCTTTCCAATAATGCAAGTATGAACTTTGAATCAATTGTGCAGTTGGAGATCTTTATAACATTTCCGAAACCCGCGTATTCCAAATATGGTACGATCAATGGGTCAGGAGCAAGGTAGTTGTGTGACCGGATTCTGAATCTTTTGGCATCCTAAGTTAATAATGTAAAAGGTGTAAGAGTAAGTAAGATGAACAAAGCATTACTAGAAGTATGAAAAATGTATAACTATAAAAGAAACTTACAAATTCTGCAATGTTGTCCGTTGTGCCTCTGTGAGAATCGCCCATTGTGAGAAGAGCCATTGTTGAAAATGCCTGAGATTATGAAAGAGTTTGAAATTGTAAGAGATTATGAAAGAGTTTGTAGCAGAGAGTGAGACGATTGTGGATGCGAGAGAAGTATGTAATGCTTTATATTTATAGGCAAAAAAATTCATAGAGTAAGTGAGGTGGTAGGGGTGTGCATGCATGCATGATAAGTGTCACTCTTGCAGTGTAGGTGCAGGCTACGTGGCAGCCTTGGAGAAGGCATCTCTGGCATGCATGTAACACGATTGGACATAAAGTGAGGCACCATTGGACTTGGCGGAAGAGTACAAAAGTGAAAGGTGTCGCCATCCCCGTTGGCGAATAAGAGGTGGCATGGGTTGCAGAGTAGGCGCAGGCTATGTGACAGCCTTGAAGAAGGCATCTCTGAATGCATGTAACATTATTGGACGTAATGGGAGGCGCCTTAGAGGTTACAGTGTAGGTGCAGTGTAGGTGCAGACTAGGTGGCAGCCTTGGAGAAGGCATCTCTGAATACATGTAACACTATTGGACATGAAGGGAGGCGTCATTGAACTTGGCGAAAGAGTACAAAATTAAAGGTGTCACCATCCCTGTTGGCGAATAAGAGGTGGCATGGGTTGGAGAGTAGGCGCATGCTAGGTGACAGCCTTGGAGAAGGCATCTCTAAATGCATGTAACACTATTGGACGTGATGGGAGGCGCCTTAGAGGTTACAGTGTAGGTGTAGTGTAGGTGCAGGCTAGGTGGCAGCCTTGGAGAAGGCATCTCTGAATGCATGTAACACTATTGGACATGAAGGGAGGCGCCATTGGACTTGGCGAAAGATTACAAAAATGAAAGGTATCGCCATCCCCGTTGGCGAATAAGAGGTGGCATGAGTTGGAGAGTAGGCGCAGGCTAGGTGACAGCCTTGGAGTAGGCATCTCTGAATGCATGTAACACTATTGGACGTGATGGGAGGCGCCTTAGAGGTTACAGTGTAGGTGCAGTGTAGGCGCGGGCTAGGTGACAGCCTTGGAGAAGGCATCTCTGAATGCATGTAACACTATTGGACGTGATGGGAGGCACCTTAGAAGTTACAGTGTAGGTGCAGTGTAGGCGCAAACTAGGTGACAGCCTTGGAGAAGGCATCTCTGAATGCATGTAACACTATTGGACAACCTTGGTTAATTCAAATTCAGTATGACCTATTTAGTCTTACATTTATCAAAACACTAATACACTTAATTTCTCAAACACTAGAACATTCAAAAATTCCAGCAAATAACTCATAAACTTAAAACCTTCCAACCTTCAAACCTTCAAACAGTCATACACAATGGCCTCTGCACCCCAATATGTGATTAGTGCACATTTCAACGGTGAGACATACATTTGTCCCACCTCTGGGTTTTTTTTTAGAGACACGGAGAACATCCTATTTTGTTTAAACAGGAAAGCCAATTTCTTGTACTTCAAAAAACGATTGGAGGCCAAACTTGGACGAGGCCCCGTGACACAAATATTTTATCAGAATCTTTTTTTTTGTAACAACCAAATAATATTTTATAAGGTTGAGGTTCAAGATGACGAGGATCTTTAGAATATGTTTTCCAGTCATGAGTATTCTAGGTACAACTTTATTGAGTTGTACATTATGCTGTGAGAGCCTCAGTTGTCACAAGTGGTTGATCCTTTGGAGACCGAACAAGCAGAAGTAGATGCAGTCGATGAAGAAGAAGAAGAAGATGACAAGTTGGAGTTTGACGAAATGGTCAATGATGATTCCGAAGACAATGGGATACCTAGTATTCCTGCAAATGAGATCTACACACCACCTCCGCACATGATAAACTTTAACATTGGCAAAGATGAACCGTCTTCTGATTTATTTTTCAATCCTTATATGCAGTCGGATGAAAACTTAAAAGAGAAAGACAAATTTCGTAACAGAGAAGAATGTATCAGAGCCATCAAAAAATTCCACATGCTCAACTCAGTCGATTTTAAGGTGGACCGTGTAAATCCAGAAAGGTACAAGATCAAGTGTGTCCACCCTGATTGTATGTTCAAGTTCACCGCATCATACAGATTAAGAGGTGATTGTTGGGTCATAGTTTCCATGTCTACCCACACTTGTGTAAGTTCTACTCAATCACAAGATCATCAAAAACTTAATTATGATCTCATTTATCAAGAAATCCTACCACTCGTCAGCAACAATCCATCATTGAAGGTGAAAACCATAATCTCCCACATCACTACGGTATTTAACTATACTCCATCTTACCGAAAGGTGTGGTTAGAAAAGACCAAGGCGATTGAAAAGGTATATGGAAACTGGGAGGAGTCATACCAAGAACTTCCTCGCTACTTGAATGCACTCCAAACTTATTCTCCGGGTACTGTTTACATTCTGGAAATAGTGCCAACATACGCCCTGGATGGTAGTCAACTCAACGGAAATGGAATATTCAGTCGAGTGTTTTGGGCTTTTCAACCTTGCATCATAGGGTTTGCATCATGCAAACCAATTATACAAATTGATGGGACTTGGTTGTATGGGAAATACAAAGGCACACTACTGATGGCAGTTGCACAAGATAGCAACAACAACATTTTCCCAATTGCCTTTGCCCTAGTCGAGGGGAGACTGGTGGTGCTTGGAGCTTTTTCTCAAAAATTTACGAACACACGTGGCTCCTCAACCAGATCTCTATTTGATCTCGGATAGACACGCATCCATTGAAAGTGCATACAATAATCCTGCAAACGGTTGGCATGACCCTCCTTTTACGCATGTCTATTGCGTTAGACATATCGTCCAAAATTCCACGATGGAGATCAAAGATAAAACACTTAGGAAAGCGGTTATGAATGTGGGATATGCATTGACACAACTTACGTTCAAATATTATCGCAACGAGATCCGTTTGTCAAATCTGGAAGCCGGTAGGTGGATCGATAATATTCCGGTAGAAAAATGGACTAGGTCATACGACAATGGACAAAGATGGGGCCACATGACAACAAATCTAATTGAATCGATGAATGGGGTATTCAAAGGCATACGAAACCTCCCGGTCACTGCTTTGGTTAAATCAACATATTTTAGGATGGCTTCGTTGTTTGCCAAAAGAGGTGAAATGTGGAATGCGGTGTTGCAATCTGGATAATTATGGAGTGAAAGCTGCATGAAGTACATTAAGGCAGAAAGTGCCAAAGCCAACACCCATATGGTTATACGGTTTGACCGACACAACCACAACTTCATTATCAAAGAGACAATCGACCATAACGAGGGCCTGCCAAGACAAGAATATAGGGTTGTACTACCTTCTCGTTGGTGCGATTGTGGCAAGTTTCAAGCCTTTCGTATGTCTTGCTCTCATGTCATTGTTGCGTGTGCCTATACTCATCAAGACGCGCTACAAATTCTGTCACACATTTATAAATCTGAAATGTTGCTCAACGTTTACAACAACAGCTTCCCTTTGGTAGCAAAACCAGATTATTGGCCTGCATACCACAGTGAAATAGTATGTCACAATGAACAAATGCGAAGGAATAAAAAGGGTCGTCCCAAAAGTAAGCGCATCATAACCGAAATGGACTCCCTTGACAAGTTGGAAAGAAAGTATGGTTTATGTCATCAGGTCGGACACAATCGCAAAAATTGTCTGAATCGGGCTACTGCCTCAACCACATAAAAATTGTATTACAAAAAATCTTTCCTTTATTATGTTGTAAACATTAGGGTTTTTCGTTAACAATATTTGTTACAATAAACATTGCGCGAACAAGAAAAAAAACACGATAAACCGTCTACGAAATTACAACCGTTAAAACAATTTCATCTGACCCATGCATCATTAACATTACGTCGCTGTCTGTTTTGACTTCCTCCAACCAAAAATTAGGTCTTCTTGTCGCAAGTGAGGTTACTGTTCGTCTTTGTTGGATCCTTCTTATTTTTTTCCCTCCACGATGTCTCCCTCTAGCCATCGCATCAACTCTCTCTTCAGACGCTCCATGGAGTGAATGTGCCAGAATTTCATTTTCATCGAAGGTTTTGTGGCGGAGAAGATAATGTAACTATCTCTGATAAAAATCATGGGCGATGTCATGACGCAAATAACAGAGTAAAAAATAAGAAAACAGTGCGAGAGAGTGCGAGAAATGACGGAGAAACAGACGAATTATTTATAAAAACAACATTTTGCCCTAGGAGCCAAGTGAGATGGCGCCCCCTCTCACTTTTAAAGTGCATGCGCCATCTCACTTGGCTAAAAGAAAGAGGAGACGCCAAGTGGGATGGCGCCTAGGGAAAACTTGTGAGTGGAGGCGCCAAGTGAGATGGCTCCTCCCTTGGGGAGTCTTCTGAAACATGGTTATCTGCGTAATTTTTTCCGAAACATGGTTATTTGCGAGAAAAAAAATTTAATACATGGTTATTCCAAAAAAAATTCAACTTTAATTTCCAATTAAAATAGATCAACTATTTTATTTTATTTCATACTTTATTGTTTTGATATTTTAGTTTGATAGAAAAGAGAGTCCTCATATAATTTTTAATGAGAAAACCATGTTCAAATGAATTTCTATTTTATTTATAGACAAAACTTTTACTTTAATAAATTAGAGGTAAATAAATAAAAATGGTTTTGATTTGAATTGAGTTAAGACTCATCTACTTCGCCGCCTATTAAAATATTTTGATAATATAATTTTATATTAGCATTCTAATAATTATGTCACCAAATATATTTATTAATTATATTAGTTTTTTTTATCGAATAAAGTATATTAAATAATTATGTGATCAAATAATGTTAAAAATCTATTTAGATTTTATTAAGGAATTATATGATCTATTTGAGAATAATGAGAACTCTAATTGGTCATTATATTATATAAAGGCTATGGTCCTCAATATATCATACACAAACAAAATAATCTCTTCTCCACATCTGAAGAGTGTTCAAGGCATTAGGAGTACCGGTTGAGGAAGATCCACAAACCAACAAGTGTCAGTCACTTGTCTTTACACTTTTGCATTTCAGGATCACAGTTATTATTGTTAAAACTTTTTTTCTTATAGATGTAGGTATTCCTGAAATCTCATATCTCGTATACTAATATGTCGTAGATCCTATAGTTATATTCATGTTCATAATTATTTATTATATTCCGCACTAAAGTATATGGTATAATATATAGAACATGTATATGTGATTAATTGTTACTGAATTAATTCCAACAAATGGTATCAAAGTTGGTCTTCATATTTAGTTTTTTTTAGATTTGTCCTCTAAACACCAATGTTTATTTTTTATTGTATTTTTTTCGATCTTGAAAACATATATTTTAAATTCATGATTTTTTTAAATATTGATATATATGTTTTATGGGGCATGAAGTTTTAATGATAATTTTTGAGGATTTTTTGTTACACTTTATAATACGGTGGGAGAACTGACTTTTTTTGGTTTTATCCAAAATATTCTGATAGCAAGAGTCGCCACCGACTTTTCTTTTATCCAATATTTAGGAAATGGTGAAAAGAACAAGAAAGGCCTTGATAAATTTTGAGTTCGGGGAATAAGTTATGAAAAGGGAATGTGTTAGTACCCTTTTCATCCGTAGTTATCTACGGCATCTTAATTGCGTAGCTCACTTTTGAAAACTTGCTTTGTGTGTATGATTTATTTGGAAATATTTTTGAAAAAGCCAATGTAAGGCTAACTTTGTAATGGCTCTTGTATCAGTCCTCAAGAATGCGTACAAAGTATTTTGAAAATATTTGTTTGAAAGTGTAATGTGAAAACTGTTTGTGAGAAAAGTTGTGAGCAAGCGATTAAGAGTTCCTTACCCACTAAAGGTCGTTATTATTATTTTTCTTCTCCTTTAGAGATAGTGTCATCCATACCATTAGTTGGTAGGTAGCCCTATCTATTAGATACGAAGGGACAGGCGAAGGGTCATCATATGATCATCGAAGGCAACATGTAAGGATACTTTAGCAATTGTATCGAATGGACTATCATCATTTTGCTCGTAGGGTCATCGAAGGAACTAGATCATTTTTTAGGAAACTCGAAGGGTCATCGAGGGATTATAATCTTTATTCGAAAGAGACCATGATAATATTGTTTACCGAGGGTCTTCTGCTAAATTATTCCCACTTTCGAGGGACGTGACCAACATTCGTAAGGCAACAAGAGAGGGTACCCTAGGGGTGCAAGTGTGCAAAGTGTATTGATTTCAGTTATTTATCTTGAGAGTTAGGGTTTTCTACGTTAGTCTTTAGTCTTGCCATACAAATCCTAATTACTAGAAATTAAATATGTACAGAAAAAGTAAAGTGCAAAAAGTAAAATCCTAAACTATTACATGGCTTTGGGGCAGATACATAAGTATAAAAATTGCAGAAAAGCAAATTTATGCTATTACAACCTCGAAGCAGATACATGATAGGAAAAAATGCGAGAAGGTAAATCTATGACTATTACAAGAAAATATGCAACCTATACCATCATCTAAGAAAATAAATAAATAAAAGAAATAAGAAAAAAGTTAGAAAAAGTGTTTGAATGTTTTTTATATTTTGTGTTTTTTTATGAAAATAATTTAAATGTTAATGATAATAAAATCTAAATCTAATTAATTTTAATATTAAGAAAATGTTAATTAGCCTAATTAATTAGTAAATAAAAAAAATAATGTCAAAAATTAATTATTGATTAAAAACTTAAACTTAATTTGTTAGGGTTTTAAAAAGAACTAAAATTAGTTAATGGTTGATTAAGAAAATAATTAAGAAAAAGGAAGAAATTAGGGTTAGTAAAATAAAATAGAAAGAAAATGCATGGGATGGGTGTTGAACTCACGCCCTCTATGTTATCTGCACGCATACTTGTCTCTGCGCCCTAGCTGTTTTGGTGTTTAGGAATAGAAGTCAATCGAGATATGATAATCTACACGTTAGTTTGGAAAATTAAATAAAATAATGCCAAGAGGCTAAGATCGAACCCATGCCTTTCATGATATGAACACGCTTGC
Organism: Vicia faba; assembly: GCA_948472305.1. NCBI lineage: Eukaryota > Viridiplantae > Streptophyta > Magnoliopsida > Fabales > Fabaceae > Vicia > Vicia faba. Next base: position 18,311,452 of record OX451740.1, read on the forward strand.
TTCACCAACTGAGCCATTGTTTTTTTCTATTATTGGAATACAAACAAAACAAAACATGATATTAAAAAGAACTGAAACCAGAGAGACGTCGGAGCCCTAGCTCCGGTCGTCTTCTCTGATCATCCCTTTTACCAAAAGTCTGCAAAATATTAGAATCAAAGCGAATAAAAGATCCTATCCCCCTAAATCAATGGTTGTGAATCCAATGGTGCTATCCATTTGTTCTAAAAATGCATGTACACAGAGATACGAAGAACTAGAACCTTCATGCCCTAACAATGGTGTTTTCTTATTCCTGCGTCAAATCTTACATGTAATGCGACAATCGTGTTCTAATGATGCATATGAACTGATCTAGCATGTTAGCAACAATTGAAACTGTATGAAATCAAAAATTCGAAACTCACCAAACTTACCAACCAGTGTAGTTGAAAGGAGGTGTTTTTGGCACAATTTGAGATGCTTAAGGACATGGATGGATTCTTGGGCACTTCAGGATGATGATGCAATGTTTGGTTTTGATTGAGAGGGGCTGGAGACAAGGGTTTCACGTTGCCCTAGTTTCTTGAATTTTTGAGATTTTTAGGGTGTATTTTTGGAGGCAGCTTGCGTGTTTTTCTTGGTCTGAATACATTGTGTATTTATAGGACAAGATTAGGTCAACAAAAGTTGGATCAAATCTTGTATGATTATGATGATGAGATTTGATTTGATTTTGCATGGAAAATATCTTTTTGAGATCAATCTTATGCCACTTATGCTCCACACGTTTCTTGATCATCAAGGTGAATTATCTGGGCCTCCATGTGACTGAAATCAAAAGCCCATGCGCCTTGATCTAATGCTTCATATTTTATTTGATTTAATTTATATTTAAATGAATAAAAATTCAAATAAAAGAAATAAAAATCATAAAAAATATTTGAATGGTCTTAGGGGTCCCCTAATATGTCATAAACACGTTTGAACTTCAAAAGTTAAGCTCATTAGTCCAAAAGCCCATAATTGTTAAATTGAGGTTTCATGCATTTTCACAAAATTGCTCGACTTGCACCAATCATAACTCTCTCAATTTTTGTCATATGAATATGATCTTGTATTTTTTAGAAACCCCAAGATGTCTTATGCAACTTTCATGTTGGTTATTTATTTATTTGAAGTCTTTATCTTCATGTAAATTATTATGACAAAAAGTGTCTTTTTGTTGACTTTTAAAATGACATGTAATGTTTTGGCTCATATCTCTCAAATGAAATATTTCTGGCATTGAGCTTAGAGAGACAAATTTGTATAGAATTGAATTTCCATCAAAATGGGATTTGGTTTAGAATTTTATGATGAAGTATGTGAAAGTTATGCTTGGTCAAAGTTCAATTGAATTCTCCTAAAGAAAATCCTAATTTAGTAACTTTTGACGAATCTTGAGTTTTCTTGATGAATCATGATCAACCCTTGATCAAATAATGAATGTGACTTCAAAATATTTATGTTGACCAAAAATCTTGAAGTTTGACTGTAAATTGGCCAAAGTTGACTTTTTGCCCAATATAGTTGATTTTCAATCATGTGACTATTTGACTGAGCAAAGTTGTGTTGCAAGACTTGAAACTTGGTATGAGGATACTTTGAAGCATATGAGAAACCATGAAATCTACTTGAGGCATTAGAAGTCCAATTTTTCTTGAGAAAACCAAAATCCTAGTTGTAGGCCACTTCTTAAGAGGTGGATTCATCTGATCATTCTTGAGTAGTCTTGATTGTTTGAGAATCTTAGGAGTATGGGGAGGTATCTTGAATCAATTTGTCTTGAAAATGAGAGGAAAAATTATGGGGGTACAACACACTTACTATGGAGTTTATGTTTTGTGTGTCATATTTATTTTCTAAAGATTTATATGGAATTAGGATCTTCCATATCTTTTGTATGAATTCTTGAAAATAAATTTGGTTATAATATATATTTAAATAATATTTATTTTGGTGATTACATTTGAAATTATAATTGTGATTTAAAAACTATGATATCATGATAAGAATCTATTTTTAAGTTATAATTCATAGAATTATATGTGATAATAGAAAGTTTTGAATTTGACAGAAATTATATGATAAGATTTGTTTGAAAATTGAAATTTGAATATTTTTGGAAGAAGAGTATTTCTGGAAATTTTGATTTTCTTTGGGAGATATGTAATTTAATATATATTATGCTAAATATATTTGAAATCGCATATATAATTATGATCGATGATTGAGAATCCAAAAATCTATTTTCTTTTAAAGAATTTTGACTCTCAACCCTTTGTTTATGGCTATAAATAATATATTTAGAAATATACATCTGTCAATTATTTGGGAAAGATAAATATTGAATATAAATCTTATTTTGGTGATTTGATTCTTGGTTTTGAATTTAAAAAAAATACTTTATTATCAAATCTTTTAATTTGATTCACATAAAATCTGCACATGAATTTCGATTTTGAGAGATAAGACAAATACTAATTTGCTTAATATATATATATATATATATATATATATATATATATATATATATATATATATATATATATATATATATATATATATATATATATATATATATATATATATATATATATATATATATATATATATATATATATATATATATATATATATATATATATATATATATATATATATATATATATATATATATATATATATATATATATATATATATATATATATAATTATATACTATTTATGCAAAAAAAAATATTTTAAATATCTCTCAAAATTATAAGATAAAACTAAAGATTTGATTCTTTAAATTTTGGATACTTTAGATTTTTTAATGAATTTTGTTGATTCTAAAATAATTTATTTAAAGAATTATTTTATCTGAATTTATTTGACATTTAATTTGGATATATAAATATTTAATATTTATCTGATTTGAAGTTACATATTTAGCAGGATTATGTTATTTGAGGTTATTGTTATTTATTTTTATGCAATAAATTTTTTAATCATGCAATTTGTATAAATTTATAAAACTTATGTTTTATTATGAATTTGTTCACACACTAAGGACTTTCAAGAAATATTATTATTATTATCCAATGATATCCTAAATGAATACGACCTACATTTGTGGGTAGTGCCTTATAAATTTAAAACTCTTCTCATTGAATTTATTGAATTTATTGAAATGTCTAGTAATTTTGGTTGAGTTGGTTGAAGCAAAATATTGCAAAAGTAATCTCTGTTGTGTAAATTTGATTCAATTGAAATTACAAAAGATGTAGTGTGTAATTGTTCATCCGAAATGTTATAGTCGGCCAAAATAAAGACATAGTTTGGCCGAACAATTACATATCTGTGATGGTAAATATGTAGTAGTTATTAACTTTATCCATGTGGATAATGATTGATGTCAAAGACATCCATTATCTGAATGGACTTCTTATTAATGTTTAATCATTTGGTAAATACCTCAAAGGATAAGGACAAATAAAGAATAATAAGAAAATATTATCTGAACTGGTAAATGTTCAATGGTGTTGAAAGATACATCAATCTAAAGTGGACAAATTTGGTGAAGATTGATATTTTTATTTACTTTTAACTATTTTAAATTGTCATCATAAACTTAAATTTGTATTTAAAAGTCAATTTGGTGGATGAATAAAATTTTATTTTAATATTATAACTTTTTGTAATGATGGATTCAATTTGTCTTTTAAATTCAAATATTATTATAGTTAACTCAGTCATGAATTGTGAGAATCTAGAATTGTTGTAACACCCCAATTCTACCCGGCAATTATAAATGTAAATCAGAGTTATAATCATTCATACAAACGAATCAGGATGCCATAAATTCATATTTAAAAACACATTGCTTTCATCGTGGATACATAACACTTTAAAACTTCGGATGAACTATCAGTATAGCAATTTAATCTCTTAATTCAACAGTTTAAACATCTACGCGGCGGAATTCTTAATAACATCTTTTTCCATCATTAAAGCAACTTCGTAATAACACATACTTAGCAATAATTAATCAAAGTTCAACAACTAAAATGATCAATAACTAAAAGCAACAAGCGTTCACCCCCCTGAGTGTTACATATCAGAGCAATGACACCAACTTGAACTACTGAAGGTATACAACCTTCACTCTCGATTACCTGCACGTTACCAATGTAAGGGTAACATTCAAACAGAAGGGTGAGATATCTACCAATATAATAAAACGTATGATAATTAATATATTAAATTAGATCACATAACATCACCACTTCTCTTCTTATAAACAACAATCATCGCAACAAAATGCCAATAATAATACACATTCACCGCATCAATACACAACTTCTTCATGAAATCATATAATGCGACTCAATACTATGCAAATATATGTGGTACCATTGGAGCAGAACTCCCATCTTAAAAATCTGCCAATAAATAGAGGCATCAACAAGGCATAAGCCTCCATCTTAATATTCGCCAATACAAGCCATCTTTAACGAGCATAAGCTCCATCTTTAAATGCAATGTATGCGACATAATCATGAATGTAATGACAACACCATAAGTACAACATCTCAACACAACATCATCGTTGGCCATAAGCCTACATCTTAATAGCTGCCAATTATTAGAGGCATCTCAACATATTTCATCAACATCGTTCATCAACATCATTTATCATCATAATTCATCAAACACAATTTATCATCATAATTCATCAAACATCATTTACACATCATAATTCATCAAACATCATTTATCATCAACAACTCAGCCATACAACAATACAACAGTAAAACACCAAGCTAGCAACGTTGGCCATAGGCCTACAACATGATATCGCCTATAATTAATCATCTAAGGCTTACTTCTAAATCACCAAACCTCTACATATTACTATTTGGTAATACCACATCATTATCATCATTAATCCTACTGTTACAAACCAACAATAATCTATAATGATCTCATTCTCACCATTCTTCACAAAATCAACATAACGATCAAACGCGGGAATTAATGCTAATCCTAATTTAGATACTAGTATTATCCTTCCTATTCTTCCTTTTGATCCTTAAGAATGAAGTTCATCGCATTAGCTATTCAACGCTTTGAATGGCACCTCAAACGGAGTCTGAAAACTCAAGTTACAGCCTTTTCAAACTCATTATGTCAAAAAACCAGACTACATGGATCGACGTGTAATGTCTTGGGTCAACACGTACTGGACTTAACACACTGCATGAGTCGACGCATATTCTCTTCATATCGAATCATATTGAATATGCATCACTGCATGTATCAACACATGCTCCTACGTATTGACTCATCCTGAGTCTGAAAGTCTTCATGTATCGACACATGACTCCTTCATATCGACTCATCCTGAGTCTAAAGGCCTGCTTGTATCTACACATCATGTTTGGGATCGACACATACTGCTTTGTCATGAATAATTTATGCAATTTCACTGCATTTTCACTACGGGTTTCATACTTTAGGCCCTAAAAACCTCTTCTAATCACAGATAGTCATCAATTGTAATCATCCTATAATTCTACATCATATATACAACATCGGGGCATCATTATTCATCCATAATTCATCGATTTTCATCATACAACAACATATATAATTCAATCATAAACCAAACAATATTTCACATCTAACCCCACATACCAATTATCATAAACCATATTATAGAGTCAGAACCCCACCCTTACCTTGGATTGAAGGTTGCTCTATAATTTTTCCGGTTGATTCTCGTTCTACCTCTTTTTCTCCTTTCCAACAGCTTTCACGTTCTTTTCTTTCAAACCCTTATTCTTTCTCTCTTACTGATTATTCTTTTCTATTATTTCTAACAATAATAAAATAACCTTATTATTCTCTTTATGCCTTAATGGGCTTAAGACTACTACACTCCCTTATTACTACTTATATCCTTAAAAACAAGCTCACATCAAATAATATTATCATTCTAATATTATTCCACCACTTAATAAAATAATTAAATCCAACTAATCACAACACATCAACTTCACAAATTTTCCAAAAATAATTTAATTAAATAATTAATTAAATTACGGGCGTTACAACTCTCCCCCACTTAGAATATTTTCGTCCTCGAAAATTTACCTTAATCAAACAACTCAGGATAGGAGTCTCGCATCTTGCTCTCCAACTCCCAAGTCATGCTTTCTCCGGAAGCTCCTGGCCAAACCACTTTGACCAAGTCATTATCTTTTCCCCTTAGAGTCTTTACTTCACGATTCGTGATCCATACAGGCATCGTCTCCACCGTAAGATTACCCCGTACTTGCACATCATCCATATGAATCACATGAGATAGATCTGAAATATACCTCCGGAGTTGCGACACATGAAACACATCATGCAAATTTGAAAGATTAGGGGGTAAATCCACTCTATAAGCAACATTCCCCACTGTTGTACCCAAAAATTTGCCCTCCCATATTTCTCAAAACATTGCAAGAAAGATCCTCAAGTTGCTCAAGGGTTGGCCAGACAAGCTCTCTCCTAAGACAGCCTACCCTAAATTAGGGTTTCATGTTGCATCAAGATACTTGAGTCCAAGTGGTCCCAAGTGCTCACCAATGTCCTAATATGTTCTCAAGATCATCCATGTCAAGTTTCAAGCCTTGCAGAGGAATTTTGCTCAGTCAATTGCTCAAAGGCCCAAAAATCGACTATGCTAGGGCAAAAGTCAACTATGACCTACATACAGTCAAACTTCAATATTTTTGGTCAACATCCTCATTTTAAAGTATATTTCATCATTTGATCAAGGTTTGATCATTATTCATCAAGGATTGCTCATAATTCATCAAGACTCAAAAGTTGCTAAATTAGGGTTTTGTAGGAAAAGTCAACTCAACTTTTACCAAGCATAACTTTCTCATAATTTATGAGAAATGACCCATCCAAATATTATTTTTAAAAGGATGCAATTCCCTATAATCCATCTTCATATCCCAAGTTCCAAATATGCACTCACAAGAAGTTATGAATTTGGACATTATATGTCATTTTGAAAAGTCAACAAAAACACCTTTTTTTGTCAAAGATTCATACATGAGCATGGAATATTAAATTGAGATGAGACCAAAAGGGTTGATTAGAAGACATCTCAAGCTTTATAAAAAGTCTAAGAACACCTCTAAAGGTTTAAAATTGAGGAAGTTATGCATTGGTGAAGTTGACCTTTTTTGCAAAATTGCCAAAAGTCAACTATGCCCAAAACTTCAAATTTTTCCAAATTGGCCCAATCTTTTTCACTTGTTTTAAGTTGGCAACATATCCCACGTGCTCTAGCTTTTTCCACTTGTCCATATCTTATTTTTATTATTTAATTTGGTTTTTATTTGAATTAATTCAAAATAAATCAAATTAAATCAAATAAAAATCCAAAACATTTATAACAAGGGATTTTGTGATGATTTCAGGTCTTATTACACAGCTAGGATCAATTAAACTCGTCTCAAGGCATATGTGTACAAAGAGATTGGATTTGGACCAATTTTGGAAAGCTTTAAAGAATAATCAAATCAAATATCAAAGGCATTGAAGAAGGAAGATTTGGACAGAATAATCAACCCTAATGCATTGTTTGATACATAAGGAGGCGAGGCAGACCTAGAAATAGGTTGAAAGAGGCGCTAGAACAAGAATCAGATTTGAAAAAATCAAAGAAAAAGTGTGAGATCGAAGTCCCACTTAGAATCATCCTCAAGGCTCGTGACTGATTCCAATCGTTTCCTGGCACTCTCAGGAACCTCAAGCTATCAAGAACAAGCCCGTTCTGGTCCCTAATCGCAATGTAAGTCGTTCATAACCTCGCCCTGTTCTTGAATTCACATCTTGGAATTTAAGCATTGTTAATCTGAATTAATGGCATATTCTTAACCTATGAAGCATTTGCAAACTTTTGGCATTACTCAATTGCGTTTATATGGTCTGTAACGAAATCCACCATTGTTAGGGTTTCAGACTTTGGTTTAGGGATTTTTATTTCAGGAACAATTAGCCTTCATGATGGGTATGGTTGTGATCAGGAGGATGAGACGAGTCTAACCATGGTGTTAGATGTTATTTTCATGGCCTGTGGAAGGTTTTGAGAACGCTTAGTTTGTAGCAACGGACATTTGTCCGTAGGTATAGGTGGTTCAACTTTTAGCCACGACACAAGAACAGGGATGAAGACATGGCCAATTTCCATTGGCCTGTTTGAAAGATAGCGCGCGTTTTCTTTTGTGTTTCCACTAACGTTTATTTTCTTATATTATTATTCTTGTATATTTTATGAACAAATAAAAACAAGTGCTCCAGTGGTTGCCAGATGGATGTTTAAGGCGCTAGGAGGCTGGAGGTCAGGGGTTCGATCCCTGCCTCCAGCATTTGCCATTTTTCTGTTTATTTCCAAGTAATCCAATGCATGCATAAGCCAGGTGTCCACCATATACCTTCATCATAAACGCGTCAGATGGCCAGATGGCCAGATCTGGTGGCTACCATTGAAGGTACACCATAGACCAAGTCAAATGCAACACACTCGATTGCGAAAGTCAATATGGATCAGCACAAATGGGCCAGAATTCTGACTATGCACACCCATTAATTTCAGGCCCATCTCTCATCTCTTATATTTATTTATTTTTTTACTTCACTTAATTATTTATTTATTTATTTACTAACCAAAAACAATTTTCTTTTTATAAAAAAATCACTAAAAAAATATTTTATGTCCAATTAAAATTAGACTTTTATTTTTCATCAATAAATATTAATTAAAATAATTAGGTTATTTATGTTAGATAGCTTTAATTGAAATTGTAAATAATTAAAATTAATTAGAAATATGTCATTTAATTATTTTTCCTAAATTATTTTATTTCTTTCTTTCCTAACTTAATTATTTTATTTCTTTCCTAAATAATCAAAAACCAAAATATGTCATTTAATTATTTTTCATTAATTAATTTAATAACTAATTAATTTAGCATTTAATTTTAGGATTTAATTTCTTTTCTTAAAAAATATTAAAAACAACAAAAACATTTTCTTTTAATTAGGAGGGTCAAAACCCTAGTTTCGCATTCGATTCAATTTTCTCGCGCGCTTTATTTTTTATTCAATTATTGTATCTGCCCCCGGTTTGTAATAATTAAATTAGGACATTTGTTTATTTTTACCGCTTTTAAATTTCAAAGGGTTTATTTTTGGTGATGTAAATACCTGACGCCTTGTAATAGCGTAGTTTAATTTTCGCACCTTTAATTGTTTGCAAATATTCAACTGTTAGATGTTTGATAATAGGGTTTGCATGACAAGAATGAATGTCTGAATTTAAAACAGTTAGATTACCCTAAATGTGCAAAGATAAAAATACCTGAAATCAATACACTCGCACATGCGCACTCCTAGGGTACACTTCCACTTGGTTGCCTTCGTAAACGGTCATTGAGTATAGGTTGTTTTAGAGGTCGCCCTATTGTCTAAAAGATCATAAGTTTCCTCGGATATCGTTGCCTCGAATAAATGATCTAAGACATTAGGGTTACCACTAAGACGTCCTAACATTGCATTAGTGACCGTATGTCCCTCTTTCGAATTGACCCTCAAAACTCCAACGACGGTGCTACCTACTCACTAATAGTAGGATAGCATTGTCTAAAGGAAACAAACATAGAACGATTCCTTTTTCGAGTAGGTAGATTAGTTCTTAGATACTTGCTCATCCAAAACAAAACCTTTTTTCACACTTTCACCGTTTTACAAACAAAGTTTTCAAAAACACTTCATTACACTCTTGAAGACAGAAGCAAGAGTTAAATCGAAGTCAAAATAAAAACTTTTCAAAGCGCACAAACACAAAGAAAACAATTTTGAAAACGATGACCAAGTACCTAAGAGCCCGTAGATAACTACTGATAGAAAGGGTGCTAATACCTTCCCTTTCTATAATCTACCCCCCGTACTCAGAAATATCACGAAAAAGGAATTTTTCTGTGCTTTTTTCCTTTCCTTGTTGGATAAAATAAAAGACGGTGGCGACTCTTGCTTACCGCGACATTTTGCAAAAACAAACGCAAAATGCAAACCAGCATTCCAAAAATAGTCAGTTCTCCCACCGTATCACAAAACTGGCGACTCTATTAGGGATATGTATAAGTGAGGTGTACCTTAGGAATAGTTCATCATAATGTTTTCAATTGTTTGATTTGTATGTTTTATCTTTGTGGGTTTGAATCAGAGTTACTATAGATCCTAACCCGATCTGGGGATACCTTTTAGGTAATTAGCAATAGACTGTGAGGGAACTGTACGGCGTAGACCGATATGGTTGAAACAGTAGCTACGTTGGTGTGGCACTTTAGTTTATACTGATATCCCTTATGGAGGAACAAGGAGAATATGGGGCTGCTAAGGGGTCATTAAGCACCAACTGACCTTAGAACCTATAATTGACCAACTTGGCCATAGAAAAGTAGCAGTATGCTACACTCATTGAGACCAAACTCTCGCGATGATTTCGGCCGCAAGAAAAGGTTGCTAAACTGGAATTATGACCGATCGAGGGTGGTCAGTGATATTGAGATCCTCTAGAACCCGGTTACTATTACTAGGACAGGTTGAACCAACTAAACTGAAAGAGGGTAATACCTAAACTCCATATTAGCCTGAAATTTAAGGGCTACTGTGTGACTTGTTTGCCCTTACCATGTTTTCTATCTGTGAATACTTGTGGTGTGTTTCTATCATGACATCATGCATCATGACATTGCATGAATATTTCATTAGACTAACCCATTTCAAAGACCGAGGGGATTCACCTTTGTTCTATTTTACAGATCATGGCATCTATGCGCAGAAATATTATTCGCATCAGCTTCATACAAATCCCTGCTCAAATTAGAGAGTTGGTTTCTAAGGTTCCTGATACTTCTTCCTTTATCAGAAGACATGGTCACCTCCTTGGTTTGGTCACTTCTAAGATGGATGAGCAAATGATGAGCGTCTTGTTTCAGTTCTTTGACCCGCTACATCACTGTTTCACTTTCACGGACTATCAGTTGGTCCCTACTTCGGAGGAGTTCTCTGATTTACTTGGTATTTCTATTATAGAGAAGACACCATTTATAGGTTGGGAGACTCGGAGTGGGGTGAAAGGCTTCCTGGCTAAGTTCTTGATTGATCAGGCTCAACAGTTTTGGGACAGTTTGGACTTTCAAGCATTCGAAGATATCCTGGCACTTCTCATTTATGGCTTGGTTTTGTTCCCTAATTCAGATTCTTTTGTCGACGTGAATGCAGTGAAGATCTTCATGTCCCGTAATTCGGTGCCTACTCTCTTAGGTGACATTCTGCATGCTCTTTATGCCCGTACTGCTCGGAAATGGGGAACCCTTATGTGTTGTGCACCATTGCTGGCGAGGTGGTTTATTTCTCACCTCCCCATATCTGTTTTGAAGAACAAGGAAGGTATGGGTTGGGCCTACAGAATTATGTCCCTTGCTCATACGAATATCATCTGGAGCACTAAAGACATGGAAGAAGTAGCTGTTATTGACCGGTGCGGAGAATACCCCAATGTTCCTTTGCTTAGAATTAGGGGAGGAATAACCTATAATCCTTGTTTGGCCTTACGACAGTTTGGGCGAGCTCGAAAGGACGATCCTCTTGAGTTGCTGATTCCGAGCATTGTCTTTGACTTCTAAGGGGATGTTGAAGGACATCATCGTAGGTTCATACGAGCTTGGAATAGGGTTAACAGGTCTGATCCACACAAGCTGGGATTAAAGACTTCTCTTCCGATGGAACCGTATCTCCGGTGGGTTCGAGCCCGTGCTCAAAAACTGGGGATGCCATACGAAGCTGTCTTACCGGTAATTATTAAGAGTACTGATGAAGAAGGGGTTCCTCATACTGTCCTCCACCCATACATGCCTACTGACATTGGGGAATTAAAGAGGTCTTTAATCCAGTTAAGAGAAGAACGGGATACTTACAGAGAAAAGTATCATGAGTAAGAACGGAAGATCCTGAAGCTTACAAGGTAGCTGGAGAATGAGAAGGTCCTCAACGACTATGTCAGCACGGGAGGAAAACGACCATGGGAGCGCTGATGTCTTTTGCTATTTCTAGTTTTGATTTACTTTTCAGTTTTTCTTTTTGTAATGCCTTAAAGGCATTTGTTAAACATTGATTTCAAGTTTTTATCTAATAAAAGTGTGTTTCATTTTGGTCTACAAATTTGAATCTCCCTAAAGTCTTTGAAATCATATCATATGCATTCCATTTCCATGCACCTTATTACAGGTACCCTTACAGGTCTCTTATCTTCTTCGCTGTTTATTTCAGCATCATGTCTGCTGAAACATCCACTGATCAAGCTATTAAGGCTCTTCAAGCTCAAAATGCTCAGTTCCAAGAAATTTCATGAACCTGGCCAAGGGGCAGAAAGATCTGAAGACTCTTATCTTGAAGGATAAGAAGAAGAAGAAGAAGACAATCCTCCTGAACATGGGTCACAGGTTTGGAAACAGGTTGTGAGAGGAAGTTGATTTGTCTCACTCATCTGGAGGGGGAGAGAACCAAGAAGAAAGGAGGGCTCCTAGCCCTGTGGTTTCAGACAACGACACTGACTTTGACGAAGACCAGTATCCTCCTGCCGAGGACAGGTATAAGCAACTTGAAGACCGGTTAAGCGTGATGGAGATCCAGAAGATACCTGGGTTGGACTTCGGTGATTTGGGTCTGGCATCTGGGGTGGTGATTCCCCACAAGTTTAAAGCTCCTGTATTTGCTAAGTACAACGGGGTCTCCTGCCTAAAGCTACACCTCCGATTGTATGTCAGAAAGATCCAACCATATACTACTGACAGGAACCTATGGATTCATTTCTTTCAAGATAGTCTTTCACGGACTCAACTTGAATGGTTCTATCAGCTAGAAGGAGCTAACGTCTGTAATTGGGAAGACCTTGTTGCTGCTTTGTACAAGCAGTACCAATATAATGCCGACCTCGCTCCCACGTGTACCCAACTTCAGGGTATGTCTATGGGTGCGAGCGAAGGTTTTAAAGATTACGCTCAGAAGTGGAGAGATCTTGCTGGTAGAGTCCAGACCCCTCTAATTGACAGGGAGTTGGTGGATATGTTTCTGGGGACCTTGTCTGGCCCATATTTCAACCATTTGATCGGAAGTTCATCGTCTAGTTTCACTGAGCTGATTATGACTGGGGATAGAGTTAAAGTCGGTATCAAGAGCGGCAAAATATAGAAGGGTGCTTCGTCAAGCACAGAGAAGAAGCCTTTCAAGAAGGAGTCTAGTGCAGTTTACAGCTCTAGGAGACAAAGTCGACCCGAGCGCCGCCAAGCGGTTAATGCGGTAGTTATTTCAAGACCAATTGTTGCCCCATAACGCAACACTCAGCAAAGGGCAGAGAGGCCTCAAAGACAGTTTACTTGACTCAGCATGACTTTATCTCAAATTCTTCCGCAGTTGTTGAAGACCAACTTGGTGATTCCGAGGGAATCTCCAAAGAATCCCAACACCACATCGCCTCTGTATAATCCGAACACCCGATGTGCTTATCACTCTGATAGCCTAGGGCATGATACCAATAATTGTCGGGCCTTGAAGAATAAGGTGCAGGATCTGATTAACACTAAGAAGATTGAGTTTGAAGCGTCGGAAAAGCCTAATGTTATGACTGCTCCTATGCCTAAGCATGGAGTGAATGTTGTAGATGATGACTCGTTTGTGACTTCCATAAAAGACATTTCTACTCCGTTGATGACTGTGAAGAAGAACCTTTTGTTAGCCAGTTTATTTTCGGGTTGTGGCGAAGGTTGCCACCTGTGTTCCGTCCTACCTACTGGTTGCCATCTATTGAAGTCAGGTGTCCAATGCCTGATGGATAATAAAGAAATCTTGTTTGAGAAAACTTTTGTTCCTGTGGTTCCTGTTGAAGAAGTTTCCATAATCACCATTTTCGCCAATTCTTCCAAGGCTTCCTTGAGAAAGCCTGTTAGAATTACATTTGTTCCGAGAATTGCTCCATTGATCATTATTGTTCCTGGACCTATCCCTTATACGTCGGATAAGGCTGTCCTGTGGCACTACGGAGTTGATGTGTATTATCACGGGGTTAAACAAGACTTGAAGGACGAAGAGGCTGGTACTGATGTCAGCAATATTGTTGGATCTAGTAAAGTCACCCGAAGCAGAAGACTTTTCTCCCCTGAGATCTCTCCACCAATTGTTCAGAAGCCTATTGTTATTACACATGCCAATACATCTGCTACTTCCCCTGTTCATGTTCCAATCCTTACCCCCGTCGCCGAGTCATCTGACACTCGGGGCAAAGGGATCACCGGTGGGCCTGCCCAGACGGAGGCACCGAGGAAGATTACTGTTGAAGCCTCTAGGCAGGAGATAGAGGAAATTTTAATGATTATCAAGAAAAACGACTACAACATAGTCGAACAGCTGGGGCAAACCCCGTCAAAGATCTCTATGTTGTCTTTATTACTGTGCTCATAGGCCCATGCTAAGGCTCTGATTGCTTTCCTGAAAACTGCGCACGTGCCCCAGGAAACATTTGTTGACCAATTCAAAGACTGTGTGGCTAGTTTGACAGCAGATAACGGGTTGGGTTTCTCCGACGCAGATTTGACCGCCAAGGGGAAGAATCACAATGATGCTCTGCATGTCTCCATTGAATGCAGGGGCACTACTCTAGCTCACGTGTTGGTGGATACTGGGTCCTCGTTGAATGTTTTACCCAAGAAAGCATTAGACCAGTTAGACTGTGAAGGGTTAGTGTTGAAGCCGAGTAACATTGTGGTTAGGGACTTTGACGGGTCCAAGAGGATGGTACATGGAGAGGTGGATATTCTAGTTAAGGTTGGTTCTCAGATTTTCGCGTCTACATTCTATGTAATGGACATCCGACCATCTTATTTTTGTTTGCTAGGTTGCCCGTGGATCCATAAAGCTGGGGCAGTAACTTCTACGCTCCATCAAATGCTGAAATACCCGGTGAAGGGGAAAATTGTTACGGTATGAGGAGAAGAGGAGTACATGGTGAGCCACCTCAACTCTTTCCGATATGTGGAGATGGACGGGGAGTTCATTGAAACCCCGTGTCAACATTTTGAAGAAGTTCCCCAGACACTAGCGTCGACTGAAACTGTTGCTGAAGATCCTCCAATGAAGATGGCTTCCCTCAAGGATGCCCGGGATGTTATTGAGAAAGGTGGGTGTGCGAATTGGGGCCAACTCCCTGACTTTGCACACAAGACTGATAAGTTTGGTTTGGGTTTTATTGCAGAAGCTCAAAGGGCTGTTCGGTGTGCGCAGATTGGAAGACCTCCCCTACGTATCACAAATCCTGAAGTGAATGTGATTGAAGACGATGATGAAGAGTCTGAGTATGACAGCTGGATTTACCCGACTACCGACGGCGGATTAAGCAATTGAACGGAAAAGGACTTCATGCCAATTTCTTTTATCACACAGTAATAGACTTTTGTTTTGAATTTGTAATAGACAATTTTAAACTTTATGGCCCGGTACCTTACCCGAGACACCGTGGCTCTGTTTGAGGGCTTATTATGTGTCATTTCCATATATCGTTAATAAAAGCATTGGACGTCTTCTTGCATTACAAATTTGGCGCTTCTTGTTTTTCTTTTCTATCTTGCAAAATAGTTATTTTAAACACACTAACATATACAGGTCTACATCCACTCTGGATCCCACTGATAACGACTCTGCTACTGCCAGTTATGACTTCGAAAGTCCGATTAACCAAGCCACGGACGAAGGTGAGGATGATTGCGAAGTACCTGGTGAACTTGCTAGATTGCTACTTCAGGAAGAGAGGGCCATACAGCCGCATGAAGAGCCAGTGGAAACAGTGAATCTGGGTACAAAAGTAGACAAGAAAGAGGTCAAGATCGGTGCAAATCTGGAGTATAGTGTTAAACGACGGTTGATTCAGATGTTGCATGAATATATGGAGATCTTTGTCTGGTCTTATGAAGATATGCTTGGGTTGGATACTGATATCATGGTTCACCACTTGCCTACCAAAGAAGACCGTCCTCCAGTGAAACAGAAAGTTCACCGAATGCGCCCAGAGATGTCTGAGAAAATCAAGGCTGAGGTTATGAAACAGTTTGATGCCGGTTTTCTAGAAGTTACTTCTTACCCATAATGGGTGGCCAACGTGGTTCCAGTGCCGAAAAAGGATGGTAAGGTTCGAATGTGTGTTGACTATAGGGATCTGAACAGGGCAAGCCCCAAGGATGACTTCCCTCTGCTTCATTACAACCCTTCAAAAGTCCTAACTGAATCATGGGTTAGTTCAAAAGAGTACTGTTACAAAAGGTATCCTGACTCTTGTAAGGCTTTGTCCTAAATCTTGTGTTGAATTTGTCTTATAAAAAGTTTTCTGCTAAAATTCGCATTTTGCAAAACTTCGAGACAAGCATAAACTTTGCATTATTTGAATATCACTGTTTGCATTTGGCTATTTGTTTGACAGCGGAGAAATTCACACAATGAATATCCGATGAACGAAAGCCCTCTCAGTGAACAAAATCACTTCAAAAAGGATGACGCTTCCATTGGCAAATCTCCTATAAACAAGGGGGCATGACATGTCACTATCTAGCACACCTGGGGCAGTCCAGTTAAGATTCCAGGAAATCTCTGAAGAAGTGCAGAGTAACCAGGGGCAAGTCTCCATCTCCGTCACCTGGGGCATGGGACATGAATTCCAGCAACGAATCTTGCATGATCAAACATCTTCTGGTAGTATGGCAACACGACACTACTGGCAGTGACACCTCCCTACACTCTGAGAGTATGGACATAGTCAAAAAAGTACTACGCATAATCAAAGACCCGCTAGGTTGACTGGCCTATGCAAAAATAAGGGCTCCCCGGCGAACCAAAAGGGTTCGGGCAAAAATAAGGGATGAAAATGAAAATTTGTACACCCGACAAGTCGAAAACCTGAAAAGGCGGCTTGGGCAAAAAAGGGTATCCCAATGGACTGAAAACCCAAAAGGGCAGTCCAGGCAAAAAATTAGGGATCAAAGCGTACGACTATGTCCTGTCATCTCGTCATTTGCCTACCAGAAGAAGATTTGTCACTTTAATCGGCAATTACCAAGCACCTCATAGGTGGGGATAATACCATATCCACAGGGCCGCCGCAGGCACCTTGTCCCGCAAAAACAGGGGCAAATAAGAATTGTCCGAACTGTACAAATTGCTCTGTCCACCAGGTACCAAGGTATATTCAGCTGAAGAATATGGCTAAGATACTATCACTCCCCGCAGAGTAAAACAGTAATGATAGCTCTCTCAGTTGAGACTTGCAGCTATGTACAAATCAGCAATGCTCCCCCCAAGCAGAGCTCGTCCACCATCAATGCTAAAAAGGTTGGGTATCCCCCAGAAGATCTTAATATTCCCCGGCGGAGTATAAGGATATCCCCCAACAAGCATAAGAGTATCCCTGATAGTCTTAATATTCCTCAACGGAATATAAGAATGTTCCCCGGCAGAATGCAAGACACCTCCAGTGGAGCCATTTCCCTAGCGCAGTCTAAAAAGCTTCCCCAATGGAGTTGAATCATCTTCCCCAGTAGATTCTGGAAGCTTATCCCCTGCAGAGTATAAAATAAATCTCCCCAACCAAATTCAGAAGGTTATCAGCAGCAATGGTAATCAATCCCCAGCGGAGTTTATCGTCAAAATCCCCAACAGAGCTTATCAGCGGAGTCCCCGACGGAGTTTATAATCCTCAATAGAGTATCTCTTCCCCACAGAGTATTTCCCCGCAGAGTAATCTCTTCATCAAGTTTATTCCCCAACGGAGTTCTTCTCTCCTGCAGGTTTATTCTCACAATCATCTTCGTTCATCATCCCCAGCGGAAACGAAGAACTCAACTCTATTCGCCAGCAGCTCCGGGATTTGTTTTCCCCAGCTAAAACATCACATTCCCATACATCATGATACATACATATATGCATCATTCAAATAAAATCTCATTTATTTTGAGAACATCATTGCCTGATCCATGTCATGCATTGCATATGACTGACCTTTACCTTTCAGGAAAAATGGAGTTAAGTTCTCAGCTTAGTCAAAGATCCGACCAGTTCTTAAATATCAATTGAATTATCATCAGTTAAATTTTAAGATAAGGTTCTCAATCTCGGCAGTTTTCCTCTGTCATAGTGTGGACAAGTTCTATAACCTCAGCGGTTTACTCCATTGAGCACGAGACAGTTCCTAGATCTTGATGAAGATGTTTCCCTACGTCATAGTGTGGACGAGTTCTATAACCTCAACGGTATACTCCATTGAGCACGAGACAGTCCCTAGATCTTGATGTTTTCCTCCGTCATAGTGTGGACCAGTTCTATAACCTCAGCGGTTTACTCCATTGAGCACGAGACAGTTCCTAGATCTTGATGAAGATGTTTCCCTACGTCATAGTGTGGACGAGTTCTATAACCTCAACAGTATACTCCATTGAGCACGAGACAGTTCCTAGATCTTGATGTTTTCCTCCGTCATAGTGTGGAACAGTTCTATAACCTCAGCGGTTTACTCCATTGGACACGAGACAGTTCCTAGATCTTGATGAAGATGTTTCCCTATGTCATAGTGTGGACGAGTTCTATAACCTCAACGGTATACTCCATTGAGCACGAGACAGTTCCTAGATCTTGATGTTTTCCTCCATCATAGTGTGGACGAGTTCTATAACCTCAACGGTATACTCCATTGAGCACGAGACAGTTCCTAGATCTTGATGTTTTCCTCCGTCATAGTGTGGACAAGTTCTATAACCTCAGCGGTTTACTCCATTGAGCACGAGACAGTTCCTGGATCTTGATGAAGATGTTTCCCTACGTCATAGTGTGGACGAGTTCTATAACCTCAACGGTATACTCCATTGAGCACGAGACAGTTCCTAGATCTTGATGTTTTCCTCCGTCATAGTGTGGACAAGTTCTATAACCTCAGCGGTTTACTCCATTGAGCACGAGACAGTTCCTAGATCTTGATGAAGATGTTTACTTGCGTCATAGTGTGGATGAGTACTATAACCTCAACGGTATACTCCATTGAGCACGAGTCAGTTCCTAGATCTTGATGTTTTCCTCCGTCATAGTGTGGACAAGGTCTATAACCTCAACGGTTTACTCCATTTAGCACGAGACAGTTCCTAGATCTTGATGAAGATGTCCCCCCCCCCCCCCCCCAATTGAATTATGAACAGGTTCTTAAAACTCAGCTGAGGCATTCTCCCAGTTGAAGTACAGGCAGGTTCCTAAATCTCAACGAAGTTAGACTTCCCTAGTGGAATCTTCTACAACAACAGGTATGCAAGTTTTCGCTAAGGAATCTCTTATGCGATCGACACTCCTGCAGATGGCATCTATAAGCCCATCCCCCTACCAACAATCTCCAAATGGCATCTGTAAGCCCATTCTTGACATCACAATGATGATACTTCACCATGCGAGTGCAAATTTCTGGGCACTCTAGTGTTCAATTATCTTCCACCCTCGGATCACGAAAGGCTCGAAATCCAATCTATATCCTCAGGTTTAAGAAAATTGAATAGGGGCAACTGTTGCACCCTAAAATTTTCCCTCTCATGTTTCCCAAAGCCTTCCCCTTGCATGGTTGATCACAAATTCTTGCCTAAAGAAAAGGAAAAACTTTGAGTGATGCTTCGATTTGCATTCTGAAGAAGCACTTTGATTGGCACTCTGAAGAAGCATTTCGATTGACACTCTGAAGAAGCATTTCGATTGGAATTCTGAAGGAGCACTTCGATTGGCATTCTGAAGGAGCATTTTGATTAGCACTCTGAAGAAGCATTTCGATTGGTATTCTGAAGGAGCATTTCGATTGGCATTCTGGAAAACCCTTCGATTGGCATTCTGAAGGAGCATTTCGATTGGCACTCTGAAGAAGCATTTCGATTGGCATTAAGGACAAGTACTTTGATTGGAATTCCAAAAAGGTCCATTCGAAGAAGCATTCAAAAGAAGCCATCAGCCCATTCGAAGGGGAGCATTCGAAGGCCAGCTGCTTGTCATTCAAAATTCAAAAAGGGACAGAATCCCATGTGTTTAGCCAACGTTACAAACTCTAATTCATGGTTTTCAAACACACAATTAGTGTTACGAATCCTCCTTCATGGCTGACAAAACACATAATCAAGGTCATTTAAACCTTTCTCTTCCTGTCCCCTTCACCCCCTCTATATAAAGAATTCACAAATGCTGCAAAAGAAGAAGAAAAGAAGAGACAGAAAAATAGAGAACTTGGAGAGACGCTGCCCAGAATTTTCCAAGCCAAAGCTGCCACCCAGCGAACGCCTCCCCCCTCAGAACTACAGGTCGAAGCACCTCTGTTTGGTAAAAGAAAAATCTAATCTCAAGCTCACTCTAAAATTCATTTCGATTGCATATTCATATTTTTTATGTTTGTGAATGATTTAATGTGCTTCATGTGAACTACAGTGCATAGTTGAGATTGTGCCATTGCTTGGGCACAATATGAGTTTATCCTTCGAATCCCAGGATAAAACAAACCCAGACCCAGTTTCAGCAGGTGCGAATAAGAGGAGATTCGAACCAGGGGGGTTAAGTCCCCCCTGGACTTTTAATACGTGTTTCGTTTTGCAGGAACCTCATGCTCAGCTTCTTGTTCAGAGCTTCGAAGCTCAACAGTTTAGCTTCGAACTGGACCCAGGACTTCCAGTTCGAAGGATGACATGTCCAGATCGAACCCCCTCAGAGTGAAGCCCCTCATGCACCTTCGATCCAGCCTCTTCACTGGGTCGAAAGACAGCCTGCCTCTCTTTCGACCCAGGCCTCCAGAATTACTTTTTTTCTTATTTTGCTGCCTGGCCCATTTGTACTCTGTTTATTTTGTTTCCGTTTATTCCTTTTAGTTTTAGTTCTAATTAAAAATCATAAAAAATAAACAACTTAGAATTAGGATTTAATTTAATTAATCATTTTAACTTATTTTCTCCAATTTTAAAATCAGTAGACTTAGGTTTTATTCAAATTCAATCTTTTTTTCATAAACAAAAATAAAAAATATTAGGTTTGTTTTAGAATAAATTTTAATCAATTTTTTTAATTAATTAAATTTGACTTAACTGAATATTTAGCATTTTCTCAAAAAATAAAATAAAACAACAAAAAGATTATATGCTAGGTTTTTTTAAGTTTCATGCGCGTTTATTTTATCGTAACTGCTTATTATTCCCCCAATTTTGGACATGTAAATAATCCCCTCCCCGAAGCCTTGTAATAGTGTAGTATTTATAGTTTCTGCACTTTAAATTCCTGTACATATATTAACTGCTTAGATGTATGCTAACTAGGATTGTATGATAAGATCTAAAAACAAATGGTAGAACACCTAAAAAAACAAAGATAATATAAACTGAAAATTGACACACTTGCACATGCCACTCCTAGGGTACACCTCATTTGGTTGCCTCAAATGTGGTCATTAAGTATAGGATGTTTTAGAGGTCGTCCTTTTGTCCCAAGATCATAAGTTGCCTCGAAATGGTTGCCTCGATAAAAAATGATCTAAGACATTAGGATTACCACTAAAGCGTCCTAATGTTGCTTTAGTGACCACAAGTCCCTTAAATCGAATTGACCCGAAAACTCCAACGACGGTACTACCTACTCCTTAATAGTGGGATAGCACTGTCTAAAGGACATTTGCACAATTAAATTCCTTTTTGAGTAGGTAGAGGTTCTTAAGTACTTGCTCCTTTTAAAAACAAAACAAAACTTTTCGCACCTACATTCTCTTCAAAGACAAAACTCTTTTCAAAACCCACAAACACAAAGAAAAGCAAACCTTTTGAAAACATAGTAAGCAAGTACCTAAGAGCCCGTGGATAACCACAGATAGAAAGGGTGCTAACACCTTCCCTTTCTATAATCTACCTCCCGAACCCGAGAAACAATCTCGAAAAGGAATTTTTTATGTGCTTTTGTCCCTTCCCTTGTTGGATAAAATAAAAGACGGTGGCGACTCTTGCTTACCGCGACACTTTGCGAAAACAAACGCAAACGCGAACCAGCATATTAAAAAACAGTCAGTTCTCGTTCCCACCGATCACAGAACTGGTGACTCTGCTGGGGACTTAATAAGTGAGGTGTACCTTAGGACTAGATCACTTGTGTTTTCATTTGTATTTCTTTGTATGCTTTTAATTTTGTGGGCTTTTATCGGAGATCTATAAATCCTCCACCCGGATTTTGGGAAACATTCATAGATAGCAATACGTTGTGGAAACTGTGCAGAGTATACCGACACGGTTGAAGCAATAGCTATATTAGTGCGACATATTTGTGAGTATCGGTAGCCTTTGAGTCAATCAAAGAGAATACGGGGCCGCTGAGGGATGTCACTAAGAACTAATGACCTAGAACCTTACTTGACCATCTTGGACTTTTTTAGGAGTAGTGAGATGACCGACTTTGGTGCAGTCCAAAGTTGGTAGATACTCGATACTACACTCATTGAGGATTGTTTTCTTGGAATATTTTGGTCGCTAGTTCAGTGGCTAAACCAAAACGATGAACATAGAAAACAATCTAATGATATTGAGCTCCTTAGAACCCGATTACTATTTATAGGACAGGTTTTGAGCCAACTACACTCAAGAGGGTACTTACCTATGAAACTACATGCCAGCCTAAACTTAAGGCTGTTTGTGTGACTTGTGTGCTTTCAAACTTGAACTACTTGCACATTCTTGTTATCTGACAAACATGGGTTCCTTGCAGGTTTTGTTTACAGTCCTTATCCAATAATCTGGATTTATTGCATGGCTTACTTACAGCACCTCACACTTTTGCTTAAACGCATAGCATACACATCATAACATCATACCCTAGCATTTCCTTAACCATTTCAAGGATCTCAAAAGTTTGTGATGCAGGTCATGATGAACCAAATATCTAGCAAGGGGCAAAGGGGATTTATTTTCCTCTAGCCAAGGTTGTTTGGGAAATAAAAACATGATAACTTGAGACATGGGCTATGACCCACTCGATATGGTGAGCTTGACTCTTGAAGAAGGACTCTCAGCAACATGAAGTTCCTTCACTCAAGCTACCAGATGCAAATTCTAACAAGTTTCTTATTTACCCCGCGAGATCCTTGAAAACATTGCATACATATATCATATATCATTGCATAACAGGTCTCCCAATACAGGTCTGTCATGTTCTCGCTGTTTATTTCAGCAATGGCTTTCCAACAAGACAACCAGGATTTTCATACTCAAGAGACTCAGTTCAGGGAAATCTTCCTAAACCTATCCAAGGGGAGGGAAGAGTTGAGAACACTCCTCGTGGGGAATTTGGTCAAGAAAAGTCCTGAAGACAATAAGGACGAACGACTGGAGCAACTACAAGCTGAATTCAGTGCCATGAAAACCCAGATGCTGGGGCAGATGGCTCTTATCCAAGGCTTAGCTCGGGAACAAGAAGAGTTGAGGACCATGATCAACCAGCTTCATCAAGACAGATATAACAACATGAAGCAAACAGTCAAGGCCAGGGACCAAGTCTTTGATCAACCTCCAAGAAGACAAGGGTTTGGTATGGTGAAGAATGGACCTCTCCAAATTGCTACTACCTCACAGGTCCAACAACAACCTTGCCATAAACAACAGGTTAATCAGAGGCAGTTTACCAAACTCAATATGCCGTTGTCCCAAGCTTTGCAACACCTGTTGAGATTGAGTCTGGTGACGTTGGTAGGACCTCATCCGAATCCTAAGACTTCTTCACCCAACTACAATCCCGATGCAAGGTATGCATACCATTCTAACCGCCCGGGGCATGATACTGACGACTGTTGGAAGTTGAAGTACAAAATTCAAAACCTGATTGATGAAGGGGCATTGGAATTCACACAAGATGGTCAGGCTGAGTTCTTCTATCATCCCTCCAAGGCTCACCATTTGAAGTGACAAGTTCTGACAAGAGAGGGCCTTTTCAAGTTGTAATCTCTTTGTTATTCAAAAAATTATCTGTTAATGTCAAACTCTGTTTCATTAATGCATTGCATATGTTTGTCTTGATTTGATCCAATCATTTTCATTAAACTATGTTTTTTACTCACTTTATGACATTCAACTCTTGCTAAAAGTTACAAGCCTTTAGAGGGAGGATGACGAAACAATGCCATAATCTCATACAGTATACTTTTGGACAAACCTTGCTGACGATGTGCAGGCATTTCTTTCAAATCCTAAACACTGGAGTTATAAGGAAGATAATCCCTAGTCAACTCCTTCGAGCCAAAGAAGTAGGAGTTTCCGGTTTTGAAACAAATTGAAACCTTTGATTTAAACCTGGGGAAGGGTAGTCTCTCAGTTAATTCAAAAGATATGTGTTGTACCCCAAAATTTGCCCTCCCATTTCCTCAACATTTTCTCATCACAAGGCCCTTGAAGATCAAGATCCAGTTAGGGTTTCTTCTGCTCAAGACTTCTCCTTGCACTGTTGACCCAAATTAGGGTTTGTGTTTGCACAAAGATATTTTGACCTAAAATTCCTAAGATGACTTCCATGCTTCATGTTGGACTCCCAAGTTTATCCATACCAAGTTTCAAGTCTTGATTCCAAATTTTGCCCAGTCAATTGGACAGTTGACCTAGAAATCAACTGTATTGGGGAAAAAGTCAACTGTGGCCAAGTGACAGTCAAATCTCATGAAAATTGACCCACATCAACATTATGAACTCACATGGACCATCTGATCAAGTTTGGATCACAATTCCATAAGAAATTTGATCAGATCATCAAAAGGGCAAAATGGTCATTTTTAGGGTTTTGACTGCACAAAGGTAATTTTTGACTGTTTGACCTAGCCAATGGCAAACCAAGCTCACATATGGACTCAAGGACCTCATAGAATTATCTTGACATGCTCAACAAGTTCAAAAGATCCCAAATACACAAGATTGACAGTTGAATTTCCCAGTCAATTGATCAATTTTGACTGTATACTGAAAAGTCAAACTTTGACTTTTTGGTCAAAATCAAGTGTCAAGATTCATTTTTCATTAAAACATGCCAAATCATGAAACTTGTCCATCAAGAAATCAAGAAATGCAAATTAGGGTTTGAAATGGAGATTTTTCATAACTTAGAATTTTTCTAAGTTATGAAAAACCCTAATTTTTTCCTAACTTTGCCCTACTTTCTCACCAAGATTCATTTGGATTCAAGCAAAAGTCAAAACATGAAAGTTGTAGCCTATTGAATAATCTACAACTTTGATTCACAAAGTTTTCCCAAAATAAGCTTGTATCTCAAGTTACAATTTTTGGAACAAGGGTGCCAAACCATTCTTAACTTAGTGAAAATTTGACCTATTTTAGGCAAGTTTTTTACCTAACTTCAAGGACCTCACAGAACACGAACGCGTCCCCCGGCTTTATTCAAAGAGTTATTTCCTTACCAGGATATAACTGGGTTATCCTCAGCCAAGAGCCACGGAAAGGTTGTCGTCAACACAGCTCTTTCTTATCCCCAGCGAAGTCTATTAACACTTCCAACACAACAAGGGTATCCCCAGCGAGTTACCGTCAACATTTCAGCAAAGTATCTCTCTCCCCACAGAGTATTGCTCCCCAGCAACATCGCTAAAGTACTTTTCTCCCCGCAGAATAATCCATTTGCCAAGTTTATTCCCCAACAGAGTTATCCTCTCCTACCGGTATTCTTGCAACTATCATCCCCAACGGAGGCAAAGATATATTCTTCAACATCAGCCTAGGAGTGACATCCCGGCACCCGTCAAGGATTTACTTTTCCTAGACGAAAAAACATACATTCATAAACATCACACATACATCATTATAGCATGCATATACGCATCATATCTTACAAATCTCAGTTATGTTGAGAACATCATTGCTTGATCCATATCACGCATTGCATATGACTGACCTTTACCTTTCAGGAAATATTCAGTTAAGTTCTCAAGCATATTTCAAGACCTAGACCGGTTCAGTTAAGTCGACCCTAAGACTTTTCTGTTTCTTATCCAGTCCAAGGCCTTCTCTGGTTCAGTCAGATCGACCCTAAGATCTCCCTGTTTCTTGTCCAGTTGAAGACATTTCAAGACCTAGACCGGTTCAGCTAATCGACCCTAAGATTTTCTGTTTCTTATCCAGTCCAAGGCCTTCTCTAGTCCAGTTAAATCGACCCCAAACAGATTTTCCTGATAAAGACTCGGCAGAAGTTATCCAAGATTCTCTCAATGATTGTTGTTGAGGTTGTAGTCGCCTATGGTTCTCTCCCCGATACTGCAGAGGTAGTAATCATCCCAAGATTCGCTCAACGATTGCTGTTGAAGTTGAAGTTATCCAAGATTCTCTCAATGATTGCTATTGAGGTTGTAGTCGCCTATGGTTCTCTCCCCGATACTGCGGAGGTAGTAATCATCCCAAGATTCTCTCAATGATTGCTGTTGAGGTTGAAGTTATCCAAGATTCTCTCAATGATTGCTGTTGAGGTTGTAGTCACCTATGGTTCTCTCCCCGATACTGCAGAGGTAGTAATCATCCCAAGATTCTCTCAGCGTTCCTATTGAGGTAGTAATCGTCCAAGGTTCTCTCACCGTTCCTGTTGAGGTAGTAACCATCCCTGGTTCATTCATCACCATTTGAAGCTCCAGATTCAGCTCCTGTAACCAGTCAGGATACATCCATACAAAGAATCTGAAGACCAGCTCCTGTAACAGGTCAGGTACTCATTTTTCTTTTGCAGGTACGCAAGTTCTCGCTAAGGAATCTCTTACGCGATCAACACCCAGATGGCATCTATAAGCCCATCCACCTTACATCATCTCTTAGCATGGAATCTATAAGCCCATCATCCTATCCATCAATCTCCAAATGGCATCTGTAAGCCCATTCCCCATCATCACTGCTACTATGTGAGCGCAAATTTCTGGGCACTCTAGTGTTCAATCATCTTCTACCTTCGGATTACGAAAGGCACGTCAGCCAATCTGCATCCTCAGGTCTAAGAAGATTGAACAGGGGCAACTGTTGTACCCCAAAATTTGCCCTCCCATATTCTTCAAAATTTGCCAAGTCAAAGCTTCAAAAAGTCCCCAAGGGTTGCATAGTTCAAAGGCCTCTAAACAGTCAAAATTAGGGTTTTGGTTCTGACAAAGAAAATGAAGTTTCCAAGGGTTCAATCTAGTCCCACATGCCTACAAACATGGTCAAGCATCCTCATACCAAGTTTCAAGACTTACAGCACAAAATTGCACAGTCAAAAACCCTAATTGCACTACAGTCAACTGTAGGGGCAAAATGGTCATTTGACAGTCAAAAGTTCAAATTTTTGGTCAACATCTCATTTTGAAGCCACAAACATCATTTGATCAATGCTTGATCATGATTCTCAAAGCTTGGCTCAAAAATCATCAAGATGCAAAAGTTTCCATATTTGGATAGTTGAAAAAGTCAACTGTAACTTGACCAAGGCATAACTTTCACATGGATTATCAGAAAAATTCCATCCAAAGCTCATTTTGAAGAGAAAGACATTTCCTACAACTCCTCTTCACACTTCAAGTCCAAGAAATGCTCTCACAAAAAGTTATCAATTTCAACATTATAGGTCATTTTCAAAAGTCAACAAAAAGGGACTTTAAGTCAAAGGCCATAACTTGTGATTGGTAAATCAAAATGACATGGGACCAAAGAAATTGGTTAGAGTACTCAAAGACCTTTCCAAAATGTCCAAGAACATGAGCAAAGCTTAAAAATTGAGCAAGTTATGCCTTGTGGAAGTTGGGAAATTTTTGGATATTTTAAAAAGTCAACATTGATTCAAATGACCTAAAAAATGCTAATGGGCCTCTTTTTCTTCCACAATTCATTATCCAAGGCATGTGCACGACCATTTGGCCCAAAGGGAAGTTTTTTTATCATTTTTATTTATTTATTTGGATTTTTAATTATTAATAATTCATTTAATTAAATTAAATATGTGGAAAATACTAAACTTAGGTTTTTAAATCTTTTTGTGCATGAAATAGTCTTGAGATTTTGTGTATAATCAGATTTGGAAAGAATCTTGTTAATTGGCCATGATTTGAACTAAGTTTGCATGAAAAAGATTTGAAAACTAATGCATGGAAAATCAAATATCTTGTCATCAATTCCTTGATCCTTTGGCTCTGAATTCTTACCCTAATCACTCACATATATACACATGCTAACCCTCGTGCCCATAACCTCCCAGCTGCGCCAGAAAAGCATAGAGAAACTTGAGTTTTTTCCAAAAAAATTTGGAAACTGAAAACTAGGTTACAGGTCGATTCAAGCAAAGAGACTTGTTCCATCACCTTCCTGAGGCTTCAAGGAAGGTTTCCAAATCAAAACCATCCATCCTAACATCAAGAAACGTGAGAATGATGGTGTCCTGTACATAAATTTTTTTACATTTGTGCATCACGATTCATGCATCTTTAGTAATTTTTTATGTTTGATTTATGTTCCTTGATTAATTCTGAAGCTAACTATATAATTTAATTGAATTTTTACGTACTATACGCGATTCCACCATTGATACAGGCTAGGTTTTTTCAAGCTTTGAATTGGGCATTTCTAAACGCTGTAAAATTGGATCACCATGATACCATGACCATACTCAGCATGTTTGGACGATCTGAATAGCACCCTCGCGCCTAATTTATACTCAGAGATGGCCTATTCGCTATTATTGGATATGGCATATTTGGGGGGGGGGGGGGTTTAAAACCCCCGCTAACCCTTTTATATTTTCAGGAAAAGAATGAAGCGAGGAAGAAGACAGTGAGGTGTAAGGCCACGATTAGAGGATTTGAATTTTCGCGCTAAAAGGAGCACTAACGCTTATTCTATCTTATATTATTTGTTTTCCATATAATAACCAAAAGGCGCATGTGGAGCAGTTGGCAAAGCGTATCACTGGTAATCCCTGGGACCTGGGTTCGAGCCCCAGGTCCCCACCCCTTTCCAATATTATTTTTCTAATTGTTATCCTATGCAGATTCAATACAAGGTTCCACCATATGCTCCCCACTCAAACGTGCCACGCGCCTACTGAGATTAATCCAACGATCCTGATCAGAGGAGCACCATACTCGTTGGTCAACGCACTTACACGCATCCTGAAAAGTCCACAAGGCCTAAAGCAGATGGGCCTAAATTGCTAAGACATACCTCCAACTGGGGACAGAACCCCCCCAAGGTTTGCAAGTTTCTTTTATATTTTTTATTTTTATTTTGATTCAATTATTTTTTTAATTAGTTTCTTTAATTTATTTTTTTTCATAAAAAACCTAAAAAACAATATAAAATCAGAAAAAGATAAAAAATAAATATTTTTATTAAATGTTATTTTTTGTAAATAAATATTATTCATTAATTTTAGTTATTAAATTAGGTTTAATTCAAATATTTTTCTAATAACCTTAAAATTTGTAGAATTAGGTTATTATTATTTTTATTCTTTTTTCTCTTTTCCACCATAACTAATAATTAAATATTATTTATTTTTATAAATCAAATCGCATGTAAATCATTAATTTAATTTTAGGTTTAAATTTTAGTATGTTTTCTTAATAAATTAAAAAACAATTAGAATTAGGGTTAATCTTTTAATTTCGTTTAATTCTCATTAAAAAATCATAAATACAAAAACCATCAAAAAAAAACATTTCTTTTCTTTAATTTAATAATTAATTAACTTTTCATTCAATTTAATTCCAAAAGGGTCCAACGCCCTCGCTTTCGATTTTTTATTCTCTTCGCGCATTTTATTTATTTCCTTTCTTTAAATATTTATGTAATTCTCCCAAAGCCATGTAATTCGGATTTTTTATATTTCTCGCATCTTTATTTTATGTCAAATCGGGTCCTGGAAATTTTGGCGATGTGGACCCGCGCCTTTTGTAATAGTTTAGAATTTTACCTTTCCGCGCTTTCTTTGACTGTTAAATAAATGCATGCAAGAATGAATGGACAAAAAATAAAAACAAACGCATAGATCACTTTGACATGAACAAGATAAATGCAAATGAACATGACACACAAATCACACACCACCCCTAGGGTACGCCTCACTGTTGCCTTGCCTCGAAAGGTGATCGTCGAGTAGAGGATGTCTTAGTAAGTCCTCATGATCCGGGAACCTGGCATGAGGGTAGCTTCTAAGGTGTCTTCCCATTGCTCTGGTGATCACCATGTCCCGAACCTCGAATTGACCCGAACACCTCCAACGGTGGTGCTACCTACCTCTCAATGGTGGGATGGCACTACTTTAAAGGACATTTACACAGACGAATTCCTTAGGGTAGGTAGACGACTCTAGATACTTGCTCTAATTTCAAAACAAATTCAAAAATACTTTTCACACCAACACATTTTCAAAAAGCTTTCGAAAGCAATTTTTCAAACACTCTTGAGGACCGATACAAGAGTCGAACTGGAATTTTCAAAGAAACTTTTTAAAACCCACAATTGAAAAGCAAACAAACCATTTTGAAAACACAAATGAGCAAGTATCTAAGAGCCCATGGATAACCATGGATAGAAAGGGTGCTAACACCTTCCCTTTCTATAATCTACCTCCCGAACCGAGAGCAATCTCTATAAGGAATTTTTCTGTGCTTTTGTCCTTTCCATTTGGAGAAAATAAAAGACGGTGGCGACTCTTGCTTCTACGACATTTCGCGAACCAGCGTTAAACAGTCAGTTCCAGATCCACCGATCACAAAACTGGCGACTCTGCTGGGGACAAACTTAAAGTGAGGTGTACCTTAGGGATAGTTCATAACTGTGTTTTCAATTGTATTGACTTGTGTGCTTTAAATTGTGGGTTGCTTGGGAGTTCTATAGATCCTAACCCGGATCTGGGGGATACCTTCTTAGAAAGTAGCAACAAGGCTGTGAGGGAACTGTGCGGGGTATACCGACATGGTTGAAACAGTCTGCTACGTTGATGTGGCACTTTGGTGTGTACCGGTAACCCTTGAGTTCAGTCAAGGAGAGTACGGGGCCTCCACGTGGTGTCATGAAGCATCAACAGACCTTAGGAACCTTAATTGAACTATCTTGGCCTCTTTAGGGTAGTGAGATAACTGACTTTGGTGCAGTCCGAGGTTGGTTGATACTCGATACTACACTCAATTGAGGGTTGTTTTCCTGGAATATTTCGGTCGCCAGTGCAGTGGCTAAATCGAAACGATGAACAATGAAAGCAATCCCGTGATGTTGGGATCCTTAGAACCCGATTACTTCTAATAGGACAGGTTCGAGCCCACCAACTTCAAGAGGGTACTACCCAGACCCCATGCTGGCCTTAAACCCTAAGGGCTTGTCTTGTGTGCCTTGTGTGCCTTACATGTTTGTCTTTGTAAATATCTGTGGTGTGTTTAATCATAGCATCATGACATCATCCAGCATCATATGCATTGACTAACCATTTCAGGGGTTCGAATCTTCATCTTTGTTCTTGTTTTGTAGGACATGGAAACTGTTCGCAGAAAGACAATTCAAATCAACCTTGTAAGGGTCCCTCCTCAGCTTAAGGAACTTATATCTAGGATTCCCGAGAGCTCTTCATTCAGTGAGAGACATGGAAGACTCATCAGCTTGGTCAATACCAACATTGAGGAAGATATGATAAAGGTCCTGTTCCAATTCTTTGACCCTTTGCATCACTGTTTCACCTTCTTGGATTATCAGCTGGTACCTACATTGGAGGAGTTCTCGCGGCTCCTGAAGATCCCTATCCTTGATCAACTACCCTACAATGGTACAGAAAAGGAACCTAAGCTTGAAGAGATTGCTAAAGCCTTGCACCTCCAGTCATCTGATCTCAAGGGACATTGGGAAGTTAGAAGTGGTATCAAAGGGTTCTTAGCCAGGCTTCTGTTTGAAAAGGCCCATGAATGTTGGAACTCCCTTGACTTACAAGATTTTGAAGAAGTTGTGGCCCTCCTTGTCTATGGTCTGGTGTTGTTCCCTAACCCAGATCAGCTTATAGATATCAGTGTTGTCCAGATCTTTATGTCCAGGAATCCTATACCTACGTTGCTGGGGGACATCCTTCACTCATGTTACACTCGAACCATGAGAAAAAGAGGTGTCCTTATGTGTTGCACTCCTCTCCTGGGAAGGTGGTTTATTTCTCACCTTCCACAATCAGTTTTGAAGAATGAGCGGGGTTTGAGATGGTCACAACGGTTGATGACTCTTACACATGCAGATATACATTGGTGCCCTCGGTCCAGAGAGGATGTCACTATCATTGATCGTTGCGGGGAGTACCCTAATGTTCCTTTACTTGGAATCAGAGGAGGTATTACTTACAACCCATGCCTGGCTTGGAGACAGTTTGGTTATGCTCGAAGGGATGGCCCTCATGACATGTTAATTCCTGACATAGTTTTTGACTTCGACAACGATGCACAAGGACTTCGCCAGAGATTTATCAGAGCTTGGAGGATGCCAAGTAGGATAGATAGCAAGACACTGGGGCATAGGAACTCTATCCCATTGGAACCTTATCTCAAGTGGGTACGAGCCCGCTCCCAGAAGTTAGTGATGCCTTATCCTCATATGCTCCCTGTGATCAAAGAGCCAGTCTTGGAAGGAGAAGTGTCCTACACCATTCAGCATCCTGACATGCCCACATCCTGGGAAGAAATGCAGAAGAGCTGGATCCAGCTTAAGGAAGAACGGAATTCTCTCGAGACTAGTCTACATGCTAGTGAAAAGAAGGTCTTGGAACTCACCCGCTTATTGCATGAGGAGAGGAATCTCAACACCTACATAGCTCCAAAGAGGATGCGCAGTGTATTTTGGGATTGATTTGCTTTTGTATTATTTTGCCCATGAGGCTTTGATGTACCAAACAGTTTCTCCTTAATGATAACGTGTGTTCCTTTTTGTCTACAACAAATTTGAACTTTCGAACCCTTGAATGCATTGCATAAACACATATCATTCATCATGTGCATAGCAGGTTTTCTTCTTTTCAGGTTGCTTACAGTTCTTCGCTGTTTATTTCAGCATCATGAAGCCTGACTCATCATCAACTGAGATGTCCATCAAGGCTCTTCAGGCGCAGAATGCACAATTTCAGGAACTAATCATGGGTTTGGCTCAGGGCCAAGAAGAGCTGAAGGCTCTGCTCCTGAAGAAGGAAAAGAAGAAGAAGAGAAGGACTGTTCTTTTCAACACGGGCCGAAGGTTTGGTAACACTCTGCAAAATGAAGAGGCTGGTTCTTCCATAGGCAAGGGTACTCCTCAAGAGGGAAAAGGTCCAAGTCCGGTAGTCTCCGACAACGAGACTGATTTTGATGAAGAGCAATATCCTCCTGGAGAAGACCGTTACAAGCAGTTGGAGGACAGGCTGAATGCTATGGAGATACAACAGGTACCTGGGCTGGATTTTGGAGATTTGGGTTTGTCTACTGGTGTGATCATTCCTCGTAAGTTCAAAGCGCCATCCTTTACCAAGTATGACGGGGCGTCTTGTCCCAAACTACATCTCAGATCCTACGTGCGGAAGATTCAACCGTACTCAGTGGATAAGAACTTGTGGATCCACTTCTTCCAAGAGAGTCTTTCAGGGACTCATCTCGAATGGTTCTATCAGCTGGATGGGACCAAGGTTCGTAACTGGGAGGAGTTGGCTACTGCTTTCTATAAGCAGTATCAGTATAATGCCGACCTTTCCCCTACACGTACCCAACTCCAGGGTATGTCGTTAGGATCAAGTGAAGGTTTTAAAGAGTACGCTCAAAAGGGCAAAATGGTCATTTTTAGGGTTTTGACTGCTGTTGAAGTTATCCAAGATTCTCTCAATGATTGCTATTGAGGTTGTAGTCGCCTATGGTTCTCTCCCCGATACTGCGGAGGTAGTAATCATCCCAAGATTCTCTCAATGATTGCTGTTGAGGTTGAAGTTATCCAAGATTCTCTCAATGATTGCTGTTGAGGTTGTAGTCACCTATGGTTCTCTCCCCGATACTGCGGAGGTAGTAATCATCCCAAGATTCTCTCAGCGTTCCTATTGAGGTAGTAATCGTCCAAGGTTCTCTCACCGTTCCTGTTGAGGTAGTAACCATCCCTGGTTCATTCATCACCATTTGAAGCTCCAGATTCAGCTCCTGTAACCAGTCAGGATACATCCATACAAAGAATCTGAAGACCAGCTCCTGTAACAGGTCAGGTACTCATTTTTCTTTTGCAGGTACGCAAGTTCTCGCTAAGGAATCTCTTACGCGATCAACACCCAGATGGCATCTATAAGCCCATCCACCTTACATCATCTCTTAGCATGGAATCTATAAGCCCATCATCCTATCCATCAATCTCCAAATGGCATCTGTAAGCCCATTCCCCATCATCACTGCTACTATGTGAGCGCAAATTTCTGGGCACTCTAGTGTTCAATCATCTTCTACCTTCGGATTACGAAAGGCACGTCAGCCAATCTGCATCCTCAGGTCTAAGAAGATTGAACAGGGGCAACTGTTGTACCCCAAAATTTGCCCTCCCATATTCTTCAAAATTTGCCAAGTCAAAGCTTCAAAAAGTCCCCAAGGGTTGCATAGTTCAAAGGCCTCTAAACAGTCAAAATTAGGGTTTTGGTTCTGACAAAGAAAATGAAGTTTCCAAGGGTTCAATCTAGTCCCACATGCCTACAAACATGGTCAAGCATCCTCATACCAAGTTTCAAGACTTACAGCACAAAATTGCACAGTCAAAAACCCTAATTGCACTACAGTCAACTGTAGGGGCAAAATGGTCATTTGACAGTCAAAAGTTCAAATTTTTGGTCAACATCTCATTTTGAAGCCACAAACATCATTTGATCAATGCTTGATCATGATTCTCAAAGCTTGGCTCAAAAATCATCAAGATGCAAAAGTTTCCATATTTGGATAGTTGAAAAAGTCAACTGTAACTTGACCAAGGCATAACTTTCACATGGATTATCAGAAAAATTCCATCCAAAGCTCATTTTGAAGAGAAAGACATTTCCTACAACTCCTCTTCACACTTCAAGTCCAAGAAATGCTCTCACAAAAAGTTATCAATTTCAACATTATAGGTCATTTTCAAAAGTCAACAAAAAGGGACTTTAAGTCAAAGGCCATAACTTGTGATTGGTAAATAAAAATGACATGGGACCAAAGAAATTGGTTAGAGTACTCAAAGACCTTTCCAAAATGTCCAAGAACATGAGCAAAGCTTAAAAATTGAGCAAGTTATGCCTTGTGGAAGTTGGGAAATTTTTGGATATTTTAAAAAGTCAACATTGATTCAAATGACCTAAAAAATGCTAATGGGCCTCTTTTTCTTCCACAATTCATTATCCAAGGCATGTGCACGACCATTTGGCCCAAAGGGAAGTTTTTTATCATTTTTATTTATTTATTTGGATTTTTAATTATTAATAATTCATTTAATTAAATTAAATATGTGGAAAATACTAAACTTAGGTTTTTAAATCTTTTTGTGCATGAAATAGTCTTGAGATTTTGTGTATAATCAGATTTGGAAAGAATCTTGTTAATTGGCCATGATTTGAACTAAGTTTGCATGAAAAAGATTTGAAAACTAATGCATGGAAAATCAAATATCTTGTCATCAATTCCTTGATCCTTTGGCTCTGAATTCTTACCCTAATCACTCACATATATATACACATGCTAACCCTCGTGCCCATAACCTCCCAGCTGCGCCAGAAAAGCATAGAGAAACTTGAGTTTTTTCCAAAAAAAATTGGAAACTGAAAACTAGGTTACAGGTCGATTCAAGCAAAGAGACTTGTTCCATCACCTTCCTGAGGCTTCAAGGAAGGTTTCCAAATCAAAACCATCCATCCTAACATCAAGAAACGTGAGAATGATGGTGTCCTGTACAGAAATTTTTTTACATTTGTGCATCACGATTCATGCATCTTTAGTAATTTTTGATGTTTGATTTATGTTCCTTGATTAATTCTGAATCTAACTATATAATTTAATTGAATTTTTACGTACTATACGCGATTCCACCATTGATACAGGCTAGGTTTTTTCAAGCTTTGAATTGGGCGTTTCTAAACGCTGTAAAATTGGATCACCATGATACCATGACCATACTCAGCATGTTTGGACGATCTGAATAGCACCCTCGCGCCTAATTTATACTCAGAGATGGCCTATTCGCTATTATTGGATATGGCATATTTGGGGGGGGGGGGGGTTTAAAACCCCCGCTAACCCTTTTATATTTTCAGGAAAAGAATGAAGCGAGGAAGAAGACAGTGAGGTGTAAGGCCACGATTGGAGGATTTGAATTTTCGCGCTAAAAGGAGCACTAACGCTTATTCTATCTTATATTATTTGTTTTCCATATAATAACCAAAAGGCGCATGTGGAGCAGTTGGCAAAGCGTATCACTGGTAATCCCTGGGACCTGGGTTCGAGCCCCAGGTCCCCACCCCTTTCCAATATTATTTTTCTAATTGTTATCCTATGCAGATTCAATACAAGGTTCCACCATATGCTCCCCACTCAAACGTGCCACGCGCCTACTGAGATTAATCCAACGACCCTGATCAGAGGAGCACCATACTCGTTGGTCAACGCACTTACACGCATCCTGAAAAGTCCACAAGGCCTAAAGCAGATGGGCCTAAATTGCTAAGACATACCTCCAACTGGGGACAGAACCCCCCCAAGGTTTGCAAGTTTCTTTTATATTTTTTATTTTTATTTTGATTCAATTATTTTTTTAATTAGTTTCTTTAATTTAATTTTTTTCATAAAAAACCTAAAAAACAATATAAAATCAGAAAAAGATAAAAAATAAATATTTTTATTAAATGTTATTTTTTGTAAATAAATATTATTCATTAATTTTAGTTATTAAATTAGGTTTAATTCAAATATTTTTCTAATAACCTTAAAATTTGTAGAATTAGGTTTTTATTATTTTTATTCTTTTTTCTCTTTTCCACCATAACTAATAATTAAATATTATTTATTTTTATAAATCAAATCGCATGTAAATCATTAATTTAATTTTAGGTTTAAATTTTAGTATGTTTTCTTAATAAATTAAAAAACAATTAGAATTAGGGTTAATCTTTTAATTTCGTTTAATTCTCATTAAAAAATCATAAATACAAAAACCATAAAAAAAAACATTTCTTTTCTTTAATTTAATAATTAATTAACTTTTCATTCAATTTAATTCCAAAAGGGTCCAACGCCCTCGCTTTCGATTTTTTATTCTCTTCGCGCATTTTATTTATTTCCTTTCTTTAAATATTTATGTAATTCTCCCAAAGCCATGTAATTCGGATTTTTTATATTTCTCGCATCTTTATTTTATGTCAAATCGGGTCCTGGAAATTTTGGCGATGTGGACCCGCGCCTTTTGTAATAGTTTAGAATTTTACCTTTCCGCGCTTTCTTTGACTGTTAAATAAATGCATGCAAGAATGAATGGACAAAAAATAAAAACAAACGCATAGATCACTTTGACATGAACAAGATAAATGCAAATGAACATGACACACAAATCACACACCACCCCTAGGGTACGCCTCACTGTTGCCTTGCCTCGAAAGGTGATCGTCGAGTAGAGGATGTCTTAGTAAGTACTCATGATCCGGGAACCTGGCATGAGGGTAGCTTCTAAGGTGTCTTCCCATTGCTCTGGTGATCACCATGTCCCGAACCTCGAATTGACCCGAACACCTCCAACGGTGGTGCTACCTACCTCTCAATGGTGGGATGGCACTACTTTAAAGGACATTTACACAGACGAATTCCTTAGGGTAGGTAGACGACTCTAGATACTTGCTCTAATTTCAAAACAAATTCAAAAATACTTTTCACACCAACACATTTTCAAAAAGCTTTCGAAAGCAATTTTTCAAACACTCTTGAGGACCGATACAAGAGTCGAACTGGAATTTTCAAAGAAACTTTTTAAAACCCACAATTGAAAAGCAAACAAACCATTTTGAAAACACAAATGAGCAAGTATCTAAGAGCCCATGGATAACCATGGATAGAAAGGGTGCTAACACCTTCCCTTTCTATAATCTACCTCCCGAACCGAGAGCAATCTCTATAAGGAATTTTTCTGTGCTTTTGTCCTTTCCATTTGAAGAAAATAAAAGACGGTGGCGACTCTTGCTTCCGCGACATTTCGCGAACCAGCGTTAAACAGTCAGTTCCAGATCCACCGATCACAGAACTGGCGACTCTGCTGGGGACAAACTTAAAGTGAGGTGTACCTTAGGGATAGTTCATAACTGTGTTTTCAATTGTATTGACTTGTGTGCTTTAAATTGTGGGTTGCTTGGGAGTTCTATAGATCCTAACCCGGATCTGGGGGATACCTTCTTAGAAAGTAGCAACAAGGCTGTGAGGGAACTGTGCGGGGTATACCGACATGGTTGAAACAGTCTCCTACGTTGATGTGGCACTTTGGTGTGTACCGGTAACCCTTGAGTTCAGTCAAGGAGAGTACGGGGCCTCCGCGTGGTGTCATGAAGCATCAACAGACCTTAGGAACCTTAATTGAACTATCTTGGCCTCTTTAGGGTAGTGAGATAACTGACTTTGGTGCAGTCCGAGGTTGGTTGATACTCGATACTACACTCAATTGAGGGTTGTTTTCCTGGAATATTTCGGTCGCCATTGCAGTGGCTAAATCGAAACGATGAACAATGAAAGCAATCCCGTGATGTTGGGATCCTTAGAACCTGATTACTTCTAATAGGACAGGTTCGAGCCCACCAACTTCAAGAGGGTACTACCCAGACCCCATGCTGGCCTTAAACCCTAAGGGCTTGTCTTGTGTGCCTTGTGTGCCTTACATGTTTGTCTTTGTAAATATCTGTGGTGTGTTTAATCATAGCATCATGACATCATCCAGCATCATATGCATTGACTAACCATTTCAGGGGTTCGAATCTTCATCTTTGTTCTTGTTTTGTAGGACATGGAAACTGTTCGCAGAAAGACAATTCAAATCAACCTTGTAAGGGTCCCTCCTCAGCTTAAGGAACTTATATCTAGGATTCCCGAGAGCTCTTCATTCAGTGAGAGACATGGAAGACTCATCAGCTTGGTCAATACCAACATTGAGGAAGATATGATAAAGGTCATGTTCCAATTCTTTGACCCTTTGCATCACTGTTTCACCTTCTTGGATTATCAGCTGGTACCTACATTGGAGGAGTTCTCCCGGCTCCTGAAGATCCCTATCCTTGATCAACTACCCTACAATGGTACAGAAAAGGAACCTAAGCTTGAAGAGATTGCTAAAGCCTTGCACCTCCAGTCATCTGATCTCAAGGGACATTGGGAAGTTAGAAGTGGTATCAAAGGGTTCTTAGCCAGGTTTCTGTTTGAAAAGGCCCATGAATGTTGGAACTCCCTTGACTTACAAGCTTTTGAAGAAGTTGTGGCCCTCCTTGTCTATGGTCTGGTGTTGTTCCCTAACCCAGATCAGCTTATAGATATCAGTATTGTCCAGATCTTTATGTCCAGGAATCCTATACCTACGTTGCTGGGGGACATCCTTCACTCATGTTACACTCGAACCATGAGAAAAAGAGGTGTCCTTATGTGTTGCACTCCTCTCCTGGGAAGGTGGTTTATTTCTCACCTTCCACAATCAGTTTTGAAGAATGAGCGGGGTTTGAGATGGTCACAACGGTTGATGACTCTTACACATGCAGATATACATTGGTGCCCTCGGTCCAGAGAGGATGTCACTATCATTGATCGTTGCGGGGAGTACCCTAATGTTCCTTTACTTGGAATCAGAGGAGGTATTACTTACAACCCATGCCTGGCTTGGAGACAGTTTGGTTATGCTCGAAGGGATGGCCCTCATGACATGTTAATTCCTGACATAGTTTTTGACTTCGACAACGATGCACAAGGACTTCGCCAGAGATTTATCAGAGCTTGGAGGATGCCAAGTAGGATAGACAGCAAGACACTGGGGCATAGGAACTCCATCCCATTGGAACCTTATCTCAAGTGGGTACGAGCCCGCTCCCAGAAGTTAGTGATGCCTTATCCTCATATGCTCCCTGTGATCAAAGAGCCAGTCTTGGAAGGAGAAGTGTCCTACACCATTCAGCATCCTGACATGCCCACATCCTGGGAAGAAATGTAGAAGAGCTGGATCCAGCTTAAGGAAGAACGAAATTCTCTCGAGACCAGTCTACATGCTAGTGAAAAGAAGGTCTTGGAACTCACCCGCTTATTGCATGAGGAGAGGAATCTCAACACCTACATAGCTCCAAAGAGGATGCGCAGTGTATTTTGGGATTGATTTGCTTTTGTATTATTTTTCCCATGAGGCTTTGATGTACCAAACAGTTTCTCCTTAATGATAACGCGTGTTCCTTTTTGTCTACAACAAATTTGAACTTTCGAACCCTTGAATGCATTGCATAAACACATATCATTCATCATGTGCATAGCAGGTTTTCTTCTTTTCAGGTTGCTTACAGTTCTTCGCTGTTTATTTCAGCATCATGAATCCTGACTCATCATCAACTGAGATGTCCATCAAGGCTCTTCAGGCGCAGAATGCGCAATTTCAGGAACTAATCATGGGTTTGGCTCAGGGCCAAGAAGAGCTGAAGGCTCTGCTCCTGAAGAAGGAAAAGAAGAAGAAGAGAAGGACTGTTCTTTTCAACACGGGCCGAAGGTTTGGTAACACTCTGCAAAGTGAAGAGGCTGGTTCTTCCATAGGCAAGGGTACTCCTCAAGAGGGAAAAGGTCCAAGTCCGGTAGTCTCCGACAATGAGATTGATTTTGATGAAGAGCAATATCCTCCTGCAGAAGACCGTTACAAGCAGTTGGAGGACAGGCTGAATGCTATGGAGATACAACAGGTACCTGGGCTGGATTTTGGAGATTTGGGTTTGTCTACTGGTGTGATCATTCCTCGTAAGTTCAAAGCGCCATCCTTTACCAAGTATGACGGGGCGTCTTGTCCCAAACTACATCTCAGATCCTACGTGCGGAAGATTCAACCGTACTCAGTGGATAAGAACTTGTGGATCCACTTCTTCCAGGAGAGTCTTTCAGGGACTCATCTCGAATGGTTCTATCAGCTGGATGGGACCAAGGTTCGTAACTGGGAGGAGTTGGCTACTGCTTTCTATAAGCAGTATCAGTATAATGCCGACCTTTCCCCTACACGTACCCAACTCCAGGGTATGTCGTTAGGATCAAGTGAAGGTTTTAAAGAGTACGCTCAGAAGTGGAGGGATCTGGCTGGCAGGGTGCAGCCTCCGTTGACTGATCGGGAGTTGGTAGACATGTTCTTGGGGACCCTATCTGGGCCATTTTTCAACCATCTTATCGGTAACTCATCTGCAGGGTTTACTGATCTTATTCTGACTGGAGAGAGAATTGAGGCTGGGTTAAAGTCTGGTAAGATTCCGAAGGGTGCATCGTCTAGTTCTGAGAAGAAACCCTTCAAAAAGGAGGCTAGTTCTGTATATGGCTCTAGAAGACAAGAGAAATCTGAGCGCCGCCAATCTATCAGTGCGGTAATGATTGCCAAGCCTGCTGCCGCTCCTCAGCCAACCAATCCTCAAAGGGCTGAAAGACCCCGGAGAGAGTTTACCCGTTTGAGCATGACCTTATCGCAGATCTTGCCACAGTTGCTATCCACCAATCTAGTGACTGTCAGAGAGGCCCCAAAAGTTGTGAACACTGCCTACCCCAAATACAACCCAAATGCTCGTTGTGCTTACCATTCTGATAGCCCGGGGCATTCCACTGATGACTGTTGGGCATTAAGGAATAAGGTGCAAGACCTTATTGACGCGAAAGAGATACAGTTCGAAGCGCCTGAGAGGCTGAATGTGGTGACTGCTCCTATGCCTCAGCATGGGGTAAATGCTGTTGATGAAGAGGTGTACGCTGTTTCTGTGGATGATCTAGCCACTCCCTTAATGACTGTCAAGAAGAACCTACTGCTGGCCGGTTTATTTCTGGGTTGCAGTGAGGGTTGCCTGTTCTATGCTGTTTCCCTATCCGGTTGTCCTTTGCTGAAGTTAGGCGTCCAAAGCCTAATGGATAGCAAGGAGATTCTGTTTAAGAAGTCTGCTGTTCAGTTGGTTCCGGTAGAAGAGGTTTCTGTGGTTACAATCTATAATAATCCAATCAGGGCTCTCCCAAAGAAGCCTGTTCAAATCATGACTGTTGCACTTGTGGTTATTACTGTTCTGGGGCCTCTCCCCTACGTATCTGATAAGGCTATCCCTGGCACTATGGGGCAAATGTGTATGTGAATGGAATCAAACAAGAGTTTAACACTGGCGCCAGTATTTGCGATATCACTGGTCCAGCCAAGGTTACCCGCAGTGGCAGGCTCTTCTCGCCTGACATTGCACCACCCGCTACTCGAAGACCCCTCCTTATAACACCTACAAGTGTACCTGTTCCTGTTCCTGTTGCTGATCAAGTTGTTTCCCCTGCTGCCGAGTCATCTAATGCTCGGGGCAAAGGGATTGAAGTTGAGCCTGCCCGGATGGAGACACCGATACCTATAACTGCTAAAGCCTCCCAACAAGAGATGGAGGAAATCCTGAAAATAATAAAGAAGAGTGACTTTAATATTGTCGAGCAGCTGGGGCATACGCCTTCCAAAATCTCTATGCTCTCCTTGCTACTGTGTTCAGAGGCCCATGCTAAGGCCTTAATCTCATTTCTCAAGACGGCTCATGTGCCACAGGAAACATCTGCAGTTCAGTTCACTGATTGCGTAGCTAATCTGACAGCGGACAATGGCTTGGGTTTCTCAGATGCTGACCTGACTGCAAAGGGAAGGGACCACAATGATGCCCTGCATGTCTCTACTGAATGCAGGGGCACTACTCTGGCGCATGTGTTGGTGGACACTGGTTCTTCCTTGAATGTGCTACCCAAGAAAGCCTTAGACCGTTTGGATTGTGAAGGCCTGGAGCTGAAACCCAGCAATATTATCGTCAGAGCCTTTGACGGTTCCAAGAGGATGGTTCATGGAGAGGTTGACATTCCTATTCGTGTGGGCTCTCAGGTGTTTGACTCTACCTTTTATGTGATGGATATCCGTCCATCGTATTCTTGTCTATTGGGTCGACCTTGGATCCACAAAGCTGGGGCAGTGACCTCTACCTTGCACCAGAAGCTGAAATACCCTGTCAGAGGGAAAATCGTCACTGTGCAGGGAGAGGAGGAGTATATGGTGAGCCATTTGAATTCCTTCAGGTACATTGAGATGGACGGGGAGTTTATTGAGACCCCCTTTCAGCATTTCGAAGAAGTACTTCCAATTTCAGCAGGAGCAGAAACAGCGGTCGAAGAGGATGTTCCTTTGAAAATGGCTTCTCTGAAGGATGCCCGGGCTGTGGTTCAGAAAGGTGAATGTACTAATTGGGGCAGGATTCCCGACTTTACACAGAAAACTGACAAATTTGGACTGGGTTTTACTGCAGAGGGTCAGAAAGCTATGCGGAAGGCAAAGACCAGAAGACCTCCTGTGCTCATCACAAATCCAAGAGTGAATGCTGTTGGGAAGGATAATGAAGTGGGTGAAGCTGAGTTCAATAGCTGGATCTATCCGACGACTGAAGGCGGATTGACCAATTGGATTATCAAAGACCATACTCCTATTACTTTTGTTACGCAGTAATAAACTTCTTTGTTTTGTTATTTGTAATAAACAATAAATAAACTCTATGGCCCGGTGTCTTACCCGAGGCACCGTGGTTTCATTTGTGAGGGCATATAAATTGTCATTTCATATATCATAAATGAAAATCTTGGACGTTTTCTCGCATTTCAAATCTTATGCTCCTTTTTTGTCTTTTCTTCCTTTATACATATTTCAAAACAGTTGTATTTACACACACTCACTCATACAGGTTTCAATCCACTCTGGATCTCACTGGTAACGACTCTGCTACTGCCAA
The DNA here is from genome assembly GCA_948472305.1 of Vicia faba. Lineage (NCBI taxonomy): Eukaryota > Viridiplantae > Streptophyta > Magnoliopsida > Fabales > Fabaceae > Vicia > Vicia faba. The sequence continues at coordinate 18,355,612 of OX451740.1, forward strand.
TTATGACTTCGAAAATCCGATCAACTTAGCCGAAGACGAAGGTGAAGATGATTATGAAGTGCCTGGCGAGCTTGCAAGACTGTTACTTCAGGAATAGAGGGCAATTCAACCACATGAAGAGCCAGTGGAAATAATAAACTTGGGTACTAAGGCAGACAGGAAAGAGGTAAAGATTGGTGCCAACCTAGAGCTCAGCGTGAAGCAACGGTTGACTAAGATGCTACATGATTATATGGAGATATTCGCCTGGTCCTACGAAGACATGCCTGGGTTGGATACCGACATTGTGGTCCATCATTTGCCTACCAAGGAAGACTGCCCTCCGGTTAAGCAAAAGGTTCGCCGTATGCGTCCAGAGATGTCCGAGAAGATCAAAGCTGAGGTTATGAAGCAATTCGACGCCGGTTTTCTTGCAGTGACTTCTTACCCTCAGTGGGTTGCTAACGTGGTTCCAGTGCCAAAGAAAGATGGTAAGGTCAGAATGTGTGTCGATTACAGGGATCTGAACAGCGCCAGCCCCAAGGATGACTTCCCCCTACCTCACATTGATGTCCTTGTTGATAATACAGCTCAGCATAAGGTGTTCTCTTTCATGGATGGTTTTTCAGGTTACAATCAGATCAAGATGGCACCTGAAGACATGGAAAAAACTACCTTTGTTACTCAGTGGGGCACCTTCTGCTACAAGGTCATGCCTTTTGGATTAAAAAATGCTGGGGCAACCTACCAACGTGCCATGGTTGCTTTATTTCATGACATGATCCATCATGAGATAGAAGTGTATGTTGACGACATGATTGCAAGGTCTCAGACTGAGGAGGAACACCTAGATCATCTGCAGAAGTTGTTTGACCGTCTGAAACTGTACAAGCTGAGATTGAACCCGAACAAGTGCACCTTCGGGGTAAGATCTGAGAAGTTGCTAGGCTTCGTGGTAAGTGATAAGGGTATTCAAGTGGACCCTGCCAAGGTTAAAGCTATTCAAGAGATGCCAGTTCCTAAGACAGAGAAAGAGGTCAGAGGCTTCTTAGGACGCCTGAATTACATTGCTCGGTTCATCTCACACCTGACGGCTACCTGTGAGCCAATCTTCAAGCTGCTGAAGAAAGATCAGGTAGTACGCTGGAATGATGAATGCCAGGCTTCTTTTGACAGAATCAAAGAGTATCTCCAAGAACCACCTATCCTTATGCCACCGGTTGAAGGGAGACCTCTTATATTATACCTGACAGTACTTGACAACTCAATGGGGTGTGTGCTGGGGCAGCATGACGAGTCTGGCCGAAAAGAGCATGCCATTTATTACCTTAGCAAAAAGTTTACCGACTGTGAGACCCGATACTCACTGCTTGAGAAAACTTGCTGCGCTTTGGTATGGGCTGCTCGCCGGCTGAGACAGTACATGTGACTCACATTACCTTGTTGATCTCAAAGATGGATCCTATAAAGTACATATTCGAAAAGCCTGCTCTGTCTGGGAGAATAGCAAGATGGCAGATGATCTTGACAGAATACGACATTCAGTATACAACCCAGAAAGCCATCAAGGGAAGTGTATTGGCAGACCACTTGGCACATCAGGCCGTAGACGACTATCAGTCAATGAACTTCGAGTTTCCGGATGAGAGAATCATGATTGTGACTGATTGCGAAGTACCTGGACCGGATGAAGGACCTGAGGAAGGATCCCGATGGTCTATGCACTTTGACGGAGCCTCCAACGCTTTGGGAAACGGTATTGGCGCTGTAATCATATCTCCTCAAGGCACTCATACTCCACTCACTGCCCGACTATGCTTCAATTGTACCAACAACATGGCAGAGTATGAGGCGTGTATCATGGGTCTCCAAGCTGCGATTAACTTAAGGATAAAGTTTCTGAGTGTCTTCGGAGATTCCGCTCTCGTGATCAATCAGATCAAAGGAGAGTGGGATACGAAACATCTGAATCTTATTCCTTACAGAGAATGTGTGTTGACCTTGATCCCCCACTTCACGAAGATAACCTTTGAACACTTTCCGAGAGAAGAGAATCAGTTGGCGGACGCGTTAGCTACAATGTATTCTATGTTCAAGGTCAAATGGGATAATGAGGCTCCCCGGATCATCATCTGGAAACTGGACGAACCGGCATACTGTTGTGATCTCGAGACTGAACTGGTGACTGAGAAGCCTTGGTACCATGAGGTGAAGAGATACTTGGAAGCTCAGGAATACCCTGAAGGTGCATCTGTCAACGATAAGAAGTTTCTGAGGAGGTTCGCGGCAAAGTTCTTCCTTAGCAACGGCATCTTGTACAAGCGAAACCATGACTCAACCTTACTGCGTTGTGTGGATAAGACTGAAGCAGAAAGGATCATGGAAGAGTTACATGAAGGGACCTTTGGTACACATTCCAGTGGGCACACTATGGCAAAGAAAATCCTTCGGGCAGGGTATTTCTGGTCCACAATGGAAGCTGACTGCTATCAACATTCTCGGACGTGCCATAAGTGCCAAATATATGCAGACAAGGTGCATGTTCCTCCAGTTCCTCTAAATGTTCTGACTGCGCCTTGGCCGTTTGCAATGTGGGGCATAGACATGATCGGTGAGATTAAACCTACAGCATCTAACGGGCATCGCTTCATCCTGGTAGCGATTGACTATTTCACGAAGTGGGTCGAGGCAGCTTCCTACGCTACGGTAACCAAGACTGTTGTGGCACGGTTCATTCGGCATAATCTGATCTGTCGATACGGTGTCCTAGAAAGAATTATTACAGACAACAGTACCAATCTGAATAACAAGATGATCACTGAGCTCTGTGAGCAGTTCAAGATACAGCACCATAATTCTTCTCCTTACAGACCGAAGATGAATGGGGCTGTAGAGGCAGCAAATAAAAATATCAAGAAAATCGTGCAGAAGATGACAGTGACTTATAAGGATTGGCACGAGATGTTACCGTTCGCTCTACATGGGTACCGTACCTCATCCAGGACGTCAACCGGGGCAACTCCTTTCTTCTTGGTTTATGGTATGGAGGTAGTCTTACCGATCGAAGTGCAAATACCCTCTCTCCGGATAATGAAGGATGCAAATCTGAACGAAGATGATTGGATCCAGACACGACTTGATCAGCTAAACCTTATTGATGAGAAGAGACTTGCTGCTATCTGCCATGGTCAGACGTATCAGAAACGGATGATCAGGGCATTTAACAAAAAGGTCAGACCACAAGAATATCGAGTTGGGGATCTGGTAATCAAGCGAATCATCCTTCCTCAGAGTGATCCAAGGGGCAAATGGACCCCTACGTACGAAGGGCCATTTGTGGTTAAGCATGTGTTCTCAGGAGGAGCCATGATTCTAACCAACATGGATGGTGACGACCTTCCTCACCCCGCCAATGCAGACATAGTAAAAAGATACTACGCATAAAAAAGACCCGCTAGGCTGACATGCCTAGGCAAAAATTAGGGCTTCCCGGCGAACCAAAAGGGTTCGGGCAAAATGAAGGGATGAAATGAAAAATTTGTACACCCGGCAAGTCGAAAACCTGAAAAGGCGGCTTGGGCAAAAATGGGTATCCCGGTGGACTGAAAACCCGAAAGGGCGGTACAGGCAAAAGTTAGGGATAAAGCGTAATAATATGTCTCATTGGATCACTTTGCATCCAGAATCCGGTATCTACATCAAGTTCAGACGGCATCGATCAGTCAGCTTCACCTTCAACCAAGGTCATCAAGTGATGAGACGCTCAGAGATATAAAGGCAATAGCAGAGTTGAAACCCAGTGGGATCATTCATTTCACACAGCTGTTTTATTTTCTCTTGTACAAAATTTGTATAAACTCTCTTGTTCGGCGGCGTTCTCTTACTAGGACGTCAGCCTCTTGTATATAAACGCCTATTTATAGGCCATTCAAAATCAATACAAATATATCTTTCAATTAAAAGTGCCAAATGTTTTTCCTTTTCTGTTTTGTTTTGCGAAGAACGTCCAAGGTTCAATTTGTGATATATGCATTGACAATAATTTGCTAACTCATGAATAGTTGCATACGAAACAAAGGATTAATTGCAGGTAACACTAGAAACAGGGGCAATAAAGAGTTGTTTAAGCAATCTAATTGTTCTGTCCTCCAAGGTATCAAGGTAGGTTCAGCTAAAGAACACAACCAGATATCCTAATTCCCCAGAGAGTGAGCCAGCAAGCAGTACACTCTCCCCAAGCTATATTATCAAACCTTAAGGAAATTGGGTATCCCCACAGATCTCAACATTCCCCAGCACAGTATACAGATATTCTTAACGAGCATCCCCGGCAATCTTGGTCTAAAGATTGTTCCCCGGTGGTATATCAAACAGTCAATGGAGCTACTTCCCCAGTATATCAAATAAACTTCCCCAGGAGAGTCCAATCAAGAATTCCCCAGGAAAGTTTGAATCCATCTCCCCAAGCAGTAAGCTTATCCCCAGTAGATTCTGGAAGCTTATCCTCACAGAACACGAACGCGTCCCCCGGCTTTATTCAAAGAGTTATTTCCTTACCAAGATATAACTGGGTTATCCTCAGCCAAGAGCCACGGAAAGGTTGTCGTCAACACAGCTCTTTCTTATCCCCAGCGAAGTCTATTAACACTTCCAACACAACAAGGGTATCCCCAGCGAGTTACCGTCAACATTTCAGCAAAGTATCTCTCTCCCCACAGAGTATTGCTCCCCAGCAACATCGCTAAAGTACTTTTCTCCCCGCAGAATAATCCATTCGCCAAGTTTATTCCCCAACAGAGTTATCCTCTCCTACCGGTATTCTTGCAACTATCATCCCCAACGGAGGCAAAGATATATTCTTCAACATCAGCCTAGGAGTGACATCCCGGCACCCGTCAAGGATTTACTTTTCCTAGACGAAAAAACATACATTCATAAACATCACACATACATCATTATAGCATGCATATACGCATCATATCTTACAAATCTCAGTTATGTTGAGAACATCATTGCTTGATCCATATCACGCATTGCATATGACTGACCTTTACCTTTCAGGAAATATTCAGTTAAGTTCTCAAGCATATTTCAAGACCTAGACCGGTTCAGTTAAGTCGACCCTAAGACTTTTCTGTTTCTTATCCAGTCCAAGGCCTTCTCTGGTTCAGTCAGATCGACCCTAAGATCTCCCTGTTTCTTGTCCAGTTGAAGACATTTCAAGACCTAGACCGGTTCAGCTAATCGACCCTAAGATTTTCTGTTTCTTATCCAGTCCAAGGCCTTCTCTAGTCCAGTTAAATCGACCCCAAACAGATTTTCCTGATAAAGACTCGGCAGAAGTTATCCAAGATTCTCTCAATGATTGTTGTTGAGGTTGTAGTCGCCTATGGTTCTCTCCCCGATACTGCAGAGGTAGTAATCATCCCAAGATTCGCTCAACGATTGCTGTTGAAGTTGAAGTTATCCAAGATTCTCTCAATGATTGCTATTGAGGTTGTAGTCGCCTATGGTTCTCTCCCCGATACTGCGGAGGTAGTAATCATCCCAAGATTCTCTCAATGATTGCTGTTGAGGTTGAAGTTATCCAAGATTCTCTCAATGATTGCTGTTGAGGTTGTAGTCACCTATGGTTCTCTCCCCGATACTGCGGAGGTAGTAATCATCCCAAGATTCTCTCAGCGTTCCTATTGAGGTAGTAATCGTCCAAGGTTCTCTCACCGTTCCTGTTGAGGTAGTAACCATCCCTGGTTCATTCATCACCATTTGAAGCTCCAGATTCAGCTCCTGTAACCAGTCAGGATACATCCATACAAAGAATCTGAAGACCAGCTCCTGTAACAGGTCAGGTACTCATTTTTCTTTTGCAGGTACGCAAGTTCTCGCTAAGGAATCTCTTACGCGATCAACACCCAGATGGCATCTATAAGCCCATCCACCTTACATCATCTCTTAGCATGGAATCTATAAGCCCATCATCCTATCCATCAATCTCCAAATGGCATCTGTAAGCCCATTCCCCATCATCACTGCTACTATGTGAGCGCAAATTTCTGGGCACTCTAGTGTTCAATCATCTTCTACCTTCGGATTACGAAAGGCACGTCAGCCAATCTGCATCCTCAGGTCTAAGAAGATTGAACAGGGGCAACTGTTGTACCCCAAAATTTGCCCTCCCATATTCTTCAAAATTTGCCAAGTCAAAGCTTCAAAAAGTCCCCAAGGGTTGCATAGTTCAAAGGCCTCTAAACAGTCAAAATTAGGGTTTTGGTTCTGACAAAGAAAATGAAGTTTCCAAGGGTTCAATATAGTCCCACATGCCTACAAACATGGTCAAGCATCCTCATACCAAGTTTCAAGACTTACAGCACAAAATTGCACAGTCAAAAACCCTAATTGCACTACAGTCAACTGTAGGGGCAAAATGGTCATTTGACAGTCAAAAGTTCAAATTTTTGGTCAACATCTCATTTTGAAGCCACAAACATCATTTGATCAATGCTTGATCATGATTCTCAAAGCTTGGCTCAAAAATCATCAAGATGCAAAAGTTTCCATATTTGGATAGTTGAAAAAGTCAACTGTAACTTGACCAAGGCATAACTTTCACATGGATTATCAGAAAAATTCCATCCAAAGCTCATTTTGAAGAGAAAGACATTTCCTACAACTCCTCTTCACACTTCAAGTCCAAGAAATGCTCTCACAAAAAGTTATCAATTTCAACATTATAGGTCATTTTCAAAAGTCAACAAAAAGGGACTTTAAGTCAAAGGCCATAACTTGTGATTGGTAAATCAAAATGACATGGGACCAAAGAAATTGGTTAGAGTACTCAAAGACCTTTCCAAAATGTCCAAGAACATGAGCAAAGCTTAAAAATTGAGCAAGTTATGCCTTGTGGAAGTTGGGAAATTTTTGGATATTTTAAAAAGTCAACATTGATTCAAATGACCTAAAAAATGCTAATGGGCCTCTTTTTCTTCCACAATTCATTATCCAAGGCATGTGCACGACCATTTGGCCCAAAGGGAAGTTTTTTATCATTTTTATTTATTTATTTGGATTTTTAATTATTAATAATTCATTTAATTAAATTAAATATGTGGAAAATACTAAACTTAGGTTTTTAAATCTTTTTGTGCATGAAATAGTCTTGAGATTTTGTGTATAATCAGATTTGGAAAGAATCTTGTTAATTGGCCATGATTTGAACTAAGTTTGCATGAAAAAGATTTGAAAACTAATGCATGGAAAATCAAATATCTTGTCATCAATTCCTTGATCCTTTGGCTCTGAATTCTTACCCTAATCACTCACATATATATACACATGCTAACCCTCGTGCCCATAACCTCCCAGCTGCGCCAGAAAAGCATAGAGAAACTTGAGTTTTTTCCAAAAAAAATTGGAAACTGAAAACTAGGTTACAGGTCGATTCAAGCAAAGAGACTTGTTCCATCACCTTCCTGAGGCTTCAAGGAAGGTTTCCAAATCAAAACCATCCATCCTAACATCAAGAAACGTGAGAATGATGGTGTCCTGTACAGAAATTTTTTTACATTTGTGCATCACGATTCATGCATCTTTAGTAATTTTTGATGTTTGATTTATGTTCCTTGATTAATTCTGAAGCTAACTATATAATTTAATTGAATTTTTACGTACTATACGCGATTCCACCATTGATACAGGCTAGGTTTTTTCAAGCTTTGAATTGGGCGTTTCTAAACGCTGTAAAATTGGATCACCATGATACCATGACCATACTCAGCGTGTTTGGACGATCTGAATAGCACCCTCGCGCCTAATTTATACTCAGAGATGGCCTATTCGCTATTATTGGATATGGCATATTTGGGGGGGGGGGTTTAAAACCCCCGCTAACCCTTTTATATTTTCAGGAAAAGAATGAAGCGAGGAAGAAGACAGTGAGGTGTAAGGCCACGATTGGAGGATTTGAATTTTCGCGCTAAAAGGAGCACTAACGCTTATTCTATCTTATATTATTTGTTTTCCATATAATAACCAAAAGGCGCATGTGGAGCAGTTGGCAAAGCGTATCACTGGTAATCCCTGGGACCTGGGTTCGAGCCCCAGGTCCCCACCCCTTTCCAATATTATTTTTCTAATTGTTATCCTATGCAGATTCAATACAAGGTTCCACCATATGCTCCCCACTCAAACGTGCCACGCGCCTACTGAGATTAATCCAACGACCCTGATCAGAGGAGCACCATACTCGTTGGTCAACGCACTTACACGCATCCTGAAAAGTCCACAAGGCCTAAAGCAGATGGGCCTAAATTGCTAAGACATACCTCCAACTGGGGACAGAACCCCCCCAAGGTTTGCAAGTTTCTTTTATATTTTTTATTTTTATTTTGATTCAATTATTTTTTTAATTAGTTTCTTTAATTTAATTTTTTTTCATAAAAAACCTAAAAAACAATATAAAATCAGAAAAAGATAAAAAATAAATATTTTTATTAAATGTTATTTTTTGTAAATAAATATTATTCATTAATTTTAGTTATTAAATTAGGTTTAATTCAAATATTTTTCTAATAACCTTAAAATTTGTAGAATTAGGTTTTTATTATTTTTATTCTTTTTTCTCTTTTCCACCATAACTAATAATTAAATATTATTTATTTTTATAAATCAAATCGCATGTAAATCATTAATTTAATTTTAGGTTTAAATTTTAGTATGTTTTCTTAATAAATTAAAAAACAATTAGAATTAGGGTTAATCTTTTAATTTCGTTTAATTCTCATTAAAAAATCATAAATACAAAAACCATCAAAAAAAACATTTCTTTTCTTTAATTTAATAATTAATTAACTTTTCATTCAATTTAATTCCAAAAGGGTCCAACGCCCTCGCTTTCAATTTTTTATTCTCTTCGCGCATTTTATTTATTTCCTTTCTTTAAATATTTATGTAATTCTCTCAAAGCCATGTAATTCGGATTTTTTATATTTCTCGCATCTTTATTTTATGTCAAATCGGGTCCTGGAAATTTTGGCAATGTGGACCCGCGCCTTTTGTAATAGTTTAGAATTTTACCTTTCCGCGCTTTCTTTGACTGTTAAATAAATGCATGCAAGAATGAATGGACAAAAAATAAAAACAAACGCATAGATCACTTTGACATGAACAAGATAAATGCAAATGAACATGACACATAAATCACACACCACCCCTAGGGTACGCCTCACTGTTGCCTTGCCTCGAAAGGTGATCGTCGAGTAGAGGATGTCTTAGTAAGTCCTCATGATCCGGGAACCTGGCATGAGGGTAGCTTCTAAGGTGTCTTCCCATTGCTCTGGTGATCAGCATGTCCCGAACCTCGAATTGACCCGAACACCTCCAACAGTGGTGCTACCTACATCTCAATGGTGGGATGGCACTACTTTAAAGGACATTTACACAGACGAATTCCTTAGGGTAGGTAGACGACTCTAGATACTTGCTCTAATTTCAAAACAAATTCAAAAATACTTTTCACACCAACACATTTTCAAAAAGCTTTCGAAAGAAATTTTTCAAACACTCTTGAGGACCGATACAAGAGTCGAACTGGAATTTTCAAAGAAACTTTTTAAAACCCACAGTTGAAAAGCAAACAAACCATTTTTGAAAACACAAGTGAGCAAGTATCTAAGAGCCCATGAATAACCATGGATAGAAAGGGTGATAACACCTTCCCTTTCTATAATCTACCTCCCGAAACGAGAGCAATCTCTATAAGGAATTTTTCTGTGCTTTTGTCCTTTCCATTTGGAGAAAATAAAAGACGGTGGCGACTCTTGCTTCCGCGACATTTCGCGAACCAGCGTTAAACAGTCAGTTCCAGATCCACCGATCACAATGTTGCATCAAGATACTTGAGTCTAAGTGGTCCCAAGTGCTCACCAATGTCCTAATATGTTCTCAAGATCATCCATGTCAAGTTTCAAGCCTTGCAGAGGAATTTTGCTCAGTCAATTGCTCAAAGGCCCAAAAATCGACTGTGCTAGGGCAAAAGTCAACTGTGACCTACATACAGTCAAACTTCAAGATTTTTGCTCAACATCCTCATTTTGAAGTATATTTCATCATTTGATCAAGGTTTAATCATGATTCATCAAGGATTGCTCATAATTCATCAAGACTCAAAAGTTGCTAAATTAGGGTTTTGTAGGAAAAGTCAACTCAACTTTGACCAAGCATAATTTTCTCATACTTTATGGGAAATGACCCATACAAAGCTCATTTTGAATAGTATGCAATTCCCAACAATCCATCTTCATCTCCCAAGTTCCAAATATGCACTCACAGGAAGTTATGAATTTGGATATTATAGGTCATTTTGAAAAGTCAACAAAAACACCTTTTTGTCAAAGCTTCATACATGAGCATGGAATATCAAATTTAGATGAGACCAAAATGGTTGATTAGAGGACATCTCAATCTTTCTAAAAAGTCCAAGAACACCTCCAAACGTTTAAAATTGAGGAAGTTATGCATTGGTGAAGTTGACCTTTTTTGCAAAATTGTCAAAAGTCAACTATGCCCAAAACTTCAAATTTTGCCAAATGGGCCCAATCTTTTTCACTTGTTTTAAGTTGGAAACATAGCCCAAGTGCTCTAGCCTTTTCCACTTGTCTATATTTTATTTTTATTATTTAATTTGGTTTTTATTTGAATTAATTCAATTTAAATCAAATTAAATCAAATAAAAATCCAAAACATTGATAACAAGGGATTTTGTGATGATTTCAGGTCTTATTACACAGCTAGGATCAATCAAACTCGTATCAAGGCATATGTGTACAAAGATATTGGATTTGGACCAATTTTGGAAATCTTTAAAAAAGAATCAAATCAAATATCAAAGGCATTGAAGAAGGAAGATTTGGACAGAATAATCAACCCTAATGCATTGTTTGATACATAAGGAGGCGAGGCAGACCTAGAAACGGGTTGAAAGAGCCGCTAGAACAAGAATCAGATTTGAAAAAATCAAAGAAAAAGTGTGAGATCAAAGTCCCACTTAGAAGCATCCTCAAGGCTCGTGACTGATTCCAATCGTTTCCTGGAACTCTCAGGAACCTCAAGCTATCAAGAACAAGCCTGTTCTGGTCCCTAATCACACTGTAAGTCATTCATAACCTCGCCCTGTTCTTGAATTCGCATATTGGAATTTAAGCATTGTTAATCTGAATTAATGGCATATTCTTAACCTATGAAGCATTTGCAAACTTTTGGCATTACTCAATTGCGTTTATATGGTCTGTAACGAAATCCACCATTGTTAGGGTTTCGGACTTTGGTTTAGGGCTTTTTATTTCAGGAACAATTAGCCTTCATGATGGGTATGGTTGTGATCAAGAGGACGAGACGGGTCTAACCATGGTGTTAGATGTTATTTCCATGGCCCGTGGAAGGTTTTGAGAACGCTTGGTTTGTAGCAAAAGACATTTGTCCGTAGGTATAGGTGGTTCAACTTTTAGCCACGGCACAAGAACAGGGATGAAGACGTGGCCAATTTCCATTGGCCTGTTTGAATGATAGCGTGTGTTTTCTTTTGTGTTTCCACTAACGTTTGTTTTCTTATATTATTATTCTTGTATATTTTATGAACAAATAAAAACAAGTGCTCCAGTGGTTGCCAGATGTATGTTTAAGGCGCTAGGAGGCTGGAGGTCAGGGGTTCGATCCCTGCCTCTAGCATTTTCCATTTTTCTGTTTATTTCCAGGTAATCCAATGCATGCATAAGCCAGGCGTCCACCATATACCTTCATCATAAACGCGCCAGATGGCCAGATGGCAAGATCTGGTGGCTACCATTGAAGGTACACCATAGACCAAGTCAAACGCAACGCAATGGATTGCAAAAGTCAATATGGATCAGCACAAATAGGCCAGAATTCTGACTATGCACACCCCCTAATTTCAGGCCCATCTCTCATCTCTTATATTTATTTATTTTTTACTTCACTTAATTATTTATTTGTTTATTTACTAACCAAAAACAATTTTCTTTTTATCAAAAAATCACTAAAAAAAATTTTTATGTCCAATTAAAATTAGACTTTTATTTTTCATCAATAAATATTAATTAAAATAATTAGGTTATTTATGTTAGATAACTTTAATTTATTTTGTAAATAATTAAAATTAATTAGAATCAATAGATTTTTATTACTAACTTAATTATTTTATTTCTTTCCTAAAATAATCAAAAACCAAAATATGTCATTTAATTATTTTTCATTAATTAATTTAATAACTAATTAATTTAGCATTTAATTTTAGGATTTAATTTCTTTTCTTAAAAAATATTAAAAACAACAAAAACATTTTCTTTTAATTAGGAGGGTCAAAACCCTAGTTTCACATTCAATTCAATTTTCTCGCGCGCTTTATTTTTATTCAATTATTGTATTTGCCCCCAGTTTGTAATAATTAAATTAGGACATTTATTTATTTTTATCGCTTTTAAATTTCAAAGGGTTTGTTTTTGGCGATGTAAATACCTGACGCCTTGTAATAGCGTAGTTTAATTTCCGCACCTTTAATTGTTTGCAAATATTCAACTGTTAGATGTTTGATAATAGGGTTTGCATGACAAGAATGAATGTCTGAATTTAAAACAGTTAGATCACCCTAAATGTGCAAAGATAAAAATACCTGAAATCAATACACTCGCACATGCGCACTCCTAGGGTACACTCCCACTTGGTTGCCTTCGTAAACGGTCATTGAGTATAGGTTGTTTTAGAGGTCGCCCTATTGTCTAAAAGATCATAAGTTGCCTCGAAATGGTTGCCTCGGATATCGTTGCCTCGAATAAATGATCTAAGACATTAGGGTTACCACTAAGACGTCCTAACATTGCTTTAGTGGCTGTATGTCCCTCTTTCGAATTGACCCTCAAAACTCCAACGACGGTGCTACCTACTCACTAATAGTAGGATAGCATTGTCTAAAGGAAACAAACATAGAACGATTCCTTTTTCGAGTAGGTAGATTAGTTCTTAGATACTTGCTCATCCAAAACAAAACCTTTTTTCACACTTTCACCCTTTTACAAACAAAGTTTTCAAAAACATTTCATTACACTCTTGAAGACAGAAGCAAGAGTTAAATCGAAGTCAAAACAAAAACTTTTCAAAGCGTACAAACACAAAGAAAACAATTTTGAAAATGATGAGCAAGTACCTAAGAGCCCGTAGATAACTACGGATAGAAATGGTGCTAATACCTTCCCTTTCTATAATCTACCCCCCGTACTCAGAAATATCTCGAAAAAGAAATTTTTCTGTACTTTTTTCCTTTCCTTGTTGGATAAAATAAAAGACGGTGGCGACTCTTGCTTACCGCGACATTTTGCAAAAACTAAAGCAAAACACAAACCAGCATTCCAAAAACATTCAGTTCTTCCACCGTATCACACCCACACTCTCCAAAATCTGATATGGTCCAATAAAATGAGAAGTGAGCTTCTTAGACTTCAATGCTCGCCAAACACCAGTCACCGGTGTAACTCTTAAGAACACATGGTCACCCGCTTGAAATTCAAAATCTTTCCTTCGCTTGTCATGATAACTCTTCTGTCTACTTTGGGAAGCTTTCATCTTTTCTCGAATCAACTTCACCTTCTCAGTAGTCTCACGAACAAGTTCAAGCGCAAGTACAACACTTTCACCAGATTCATGCCAATATAAAGGAGTTCTACATCTTTGACCATACAACGCTTAAAAATGTGCCATCCCAATACTAGAATGGTAACTGTTATTATAAGTGAACTCTATCAATGGAAGATAAGTATCCCACAAACCTCCCTACTCAAGAACACATGCCCTCAACAAGTCTTCCAACGATTGAATAGTCCGTTCAGTCTGACCATCTGTCTGAGGATGATATGCTGAACTCAACCTCAACTTAGAACCTAACGCTTCTTGCAAACTCTTTCAAAAATCAAAAGTAAATCTTGGATCTCTATCTGACACAATGCACAAAGGAACACCATGCAGCTTCACAATCACACTAGTGTAAATCTCAGCCAACTTCAACACTGGAAAACTAATGTTAATAGGAATAAAATGATCTGACTTCATAAGCCTATCAACAATCACCAAATCGGATCATGTCCTCGTAAGGTATTAGGCAACCCCGTCACAAAGTCCATTGAAATGCTATTCCATTTCCATTCTGGAACTTCTAACGGTTGCATCAACCCTGCAGGTTTCGGATGTTCAACTTTCGACTTTTGATAAGTCAAACATGCATACACAAACCGAGCCACATCACTCTTCATTCCAGGCCACCAAAACAAACCTTTCAAATCTTGATACATCTTCGTTGCTCCTGGATGTATACTCAACTTACTTCTATGACTCTCTTCCAGTATCACTTTCCTCATCTCAGCATCATCAGGAATACAAATCCGGTTACGAAATCTCAGCACACCTTATGCATCTAGCTTAAAATCATTATTCTCAGACTGATCGATTCCAACCATCAGATCTACCAGTTTCACATCCAACTTCTGAGCTTCTCTGATACTGCCTAGAAATTCATTATTGATCTTCAACATACCCAACATAACACTCTGCGGAGTCACCTCGCAAACTAAGCTCATATCTCTGAACTGTTCAATTAATTCCAACTCTTTAATCATCATTGCCGACATATGTAAAGTCTTTCGACTTAACGCATAAGCTACCACATTCTCTTTTCCTGGATGATAATTCAAACCGAAATCATAATCCTTTAACAATTCCAACCATCTTCGTTGCCTCATATTCAACTCCTTCTTATCGAATAAATACTTTAAGCTCTTATGGTCACTAAACACTTCAAATCTAGAACCATAAAGATAATGCCTCCAAATCTTCAACACAAAGATAACTGCAGCAAGCTCTAAATCATGCGTAGGATAGTTCTTCTCATGAGTCCTCAATTGCCTTCACACATAAGCAACTACCTTATCATTCTGCATAAGCACACCTCCTAAACCCATCTTAGAAGCATCACAGTATACCATAAAAGGCTCTCCTGGATTAGGTAACGTCAAAATCGGAGCCGATGTCAACCTCTTCTTCAATTCCGTAAAGCTTTCTTCGCACTGAACATCCCATACAAAAGTCTACCTTTACAAGTCAACTTAGTCAATGGAAGTGCCAACTTAGAAAAACCTTCGATAAACCTTCTATTGTAACCAACTAATCCCAAAAAGCTTATAATCTCAGTAGCTGACCTTGGAGTTTCCCATTGCAACACAATGTCAACCTATATATTCCATGAATACTCTCGGCGCATTAGTAACACTGAAAGGCATCACCGAATACTCATAATGTCTATAACGCATTCTGAAATCCGTCTTCTGGATATCTTCATCCTTCACTTTAATCTAATGGTAACCCGACCTCAAGTCAATCTTACTAAACACACGAGCATCCACCAATTGGTCCATCAAGTTATCTATTCTTGGAAGAGGATACTTGTTCTTAATTGTCACTTTATTCAACTGTCTATAATCAACACAAAGCCTCATACTTCCATCTTTCTTCTTTACAAACAACATTGGAGCTCCCCACGGCGATACACTCGGCCTTACAAACTTATTTTCAAGTAACTCTTCCAATTGCTTCTTTAACTCTGACAATTCAGATGCAGACATCTTATATGGTGTCATAGACACAAGTCTGGCACCAAGTACAAGATCGATAGCAAATTCAACTTCCCTCTCCGGCGGTACATCAGGAATCTCATCGGGGAAAACTTCAAGAAATTCACACACCACCTGCAATTCCTCAATTATAGCTTGAGTCTCTACAGATAGTGACGCCATCAACGAGAACATTTGTACTTCTTCTTGCATCAACTTCCTCAACTGTTTAGCAGACAACAGACTACCTTCCTCTTCTTCAGGAGCAGGAAATCTCACAGACTTGTCATAACAGTTAATATGAACACATTTATGCTCTAACCAGTTCATACCCAAAATCACATCCAAACCTCTTAACGGTAAACAAACCAAATCAACAACAAAGTCTTTGTCGAAGATCGACAAGGGACACTTTAAACACACAAAAGAAGTAGTCACCGACCCCTTGGCTGGAGTATCAACGACCATTTCTCCACTCATAGAAGACAACATAAGACCCAATCTTTCAACACAATCAGCAGCAATAAAACAATGAGTATCACCGGTATCAATAATAGTAATTAAAGGAGTACTATTAATGAAACATGTACCTCTTATAAGTCTGTCCTCAATAGTTGTCTGATCCTCAACCAAAGCGAACACCTTACCACTTGTCTGCGCCCTCTTTGATTTCTGACACTGACTGCCAATGTGCCCTTCTTCACTATAATTGAAACAAATCACATCCTTATGCTTGCACTCAGATACAACATGTCTGTTTTTACCACAACGGAAACACCTTTTTACTTCAGTAGTACACACATTACTCTTATGCCCAGGTTTCCCACATTTGAAACAAACCACACCAGCAGGAGCATCTCCCCCACTAGTCTCTGACCCTAAGCAACTTTCTGTTTACCTTTACCAGCTGGGGTATCATAAGGCTTACCACGATTCTATTGGTGCTTACCCCTCTTCTCATTTATAATATTGTAATGAGCATTATTATCCTCCTTATAATTCCTACAACTATCAATCAAATCAGCAAAGACACGGATCTTCTGGTATCCAACTGCCTTCTTGATCTCCGGGCGCAACCCGTTCTAAAATTTGATACACTTCAAAAACTCAGCATCTTCCTCAGCATAGTGCGGATAAAACTTAGCCAACTCATAAAAAATGGCAGCATACTCAACAACCGACATATTCCCTTACCTCAGCTCAAGGAATTCAATTTCCTTCTTACACTGACATCTTCAGGAAAGTTCTTCCTCAGAAATTCCCTACGGAACACAGCCCAAGTAACATTCTCACCTGCAGCTTCCAATCTTTGACAAGTCTCTAACCACCAGTCATCAGCCTCGACTACTAGCATATGAGTACCATACTGAACCTTCTGCGCTGGAGTGCAGTCCATCACACAGAAGATTCTCTTAATCTCTTTAAACCAATCCAACGCTCCGTCAGGATCATACTTTCCCTTGAACGTAGGCGGATTCTTTCTCTGAAAAGTCGCCAAGCTACGAGATCCAGCATTCCCGTCAGCATTCGGCTGATTCTCCATCGCATGAGCCATTACTTCTAAAGCAGAAGCAAGTGCAGCATCACTCCTTCCAGCCATCTCAACTTATCACTACAACATAAACAACAGTTAGAACTCAAATTAACAATACTCGATTGTTAGACAACGACGACTCGACAACAAGGTCGGACCAACCTTTACTCTGATACCAACTTTGTAACACCCCAATCCTACCCTGAAATTATAAATGTAAATTAGATTTATAATCATTCATGCAAACGAATCAGGATGCCACAAATTCATCTTTAAAAACACATTGCATTCATCGTGGATACATAACACTTTAAAACTTCGGATGAATTATCAGCATAGAAGTTTAATCTCTTAATTCAACAGTTTAAACATCTACGCAACGGAATTCTTAATAATATATTTTTCCATCGTTATAGCAACTTCATAATAACACATACTTAGCAATAATTAATCAAAGTTTAACAACTGAAATGATCAATAACTAAAAGCAACAAGCGTTCATCCCCCCAAGTGTTACATATCAGAGCAATGACACCAACTCGAACTACTGAAGGTATTCAGCCTTCACTCTCGATTACCTGCATGTTACCAACGTAATGGTAACATTCAAACAGAAGAGGTGAGATATCTAATAATATAATAAAATGTATGATAATTAATATATTAAATTAGATCACATAAAATCATCACTTCTCATCTTATAAACAACAATCATCGCAACAGAATGCCAATAATAATACATATTCACCGCATCAATACACAACTTCTTCATGCAATCATATAATGCAACTCAATACTATGAAAATGCATGTGGTACCATTGGAGCATAACTCCCATCTTAAAACTCTGCCAATAAATAGAGGCATCAACAAGGCATAAGCCTTCATCTTAATATTCGCCAATACATGCCATCTTTAATGAGCATAAGCTCCATCTTGAAATTCAATGTATGCGACACAATCATGAATGTAATGACAACACCACAAGTACAACATCTCAACACAACATCATCGTTGGCCATAAACCTACATCTTAATAGCTGCCAATTATTAGAGGCATCTCAACATCTTTCATCAACATCGTTCATCAACATCATTTATCATCATAATTCATCAAACATAATTTGTCATCATAATTCATCAAACATTATTTACACATCATAATTCATCAAACATCATTTATCATCAACAACTCAACCATACAATAATACAACAGTAAAACACCAAGCTTGCAACGTTAGCCATAGGCCTACAACATGATATCGCCTATAATTAATTAATCATCTAAGACTTACTTCTAAATCACCAAACCTCTACATATTACTATTCTATAATACCACATCATTATCATCATTAATTCTACTGTTACAAACCAACGGTAATCTATAATCATCTCATCCTCACAATTCTTCATAAAATCAACATAGCGATCAACACGGGAATTAACACTAATCCTAATTTAGATACTAGGATTATCCTTCCTATTCTTCCTTTTGATCCTTAAGAATGAAGTTCATCGCGTTATCTATTTAACGCTTTGAAAGGCACCTCAAACGGAGTCCGAAAACTTAAGTTACAGCCTTTTCAAACTCATTATGTCAAAAAACCAGACTACATGGATCGACGCATAATGTCTTGGGTCGATGCATACTGGACTTAACACACTACATGAGTCGACGCATACTCTCTTAGTATCGACTCATACTGAGTCTGCATCACTGCATGTATCGACACATGCTCCTACTTATCGACTCATCCTGAGTCTGAAAGTCTTCATGTATCGACACATGACTCCTTCGTATTGATTCATCCTGAGTCTAAAAGCCTGCTTATATCGACACATCACATTTGGGATCGACACATACTGCTTTGTCATGAATAATTTTTGTGATTTCACTGTGTTTTCACTACAGGTTCCATACTTTAAGCCCTAAAAACCTCTTCTAATCATAGATAATCATCAATTGTAATTATCCTATAATTCTAAATCATATATACAACATTGGGGCATCATTATTCATCCATAATTCATCGATTTTCATCATACAACAACATATATAATTCAATCATAAACCAAATGATCTTTCACCTCTAACCCCATATACCAATTATCATAAACCCTATTATAGAGTCAGAACCCCACCTTTACCTTGAATTGAAGGTTGCTCTATAACTTTTCCGGTTGATTCTTGTTCTGCCTCTTTTCCTCCTTTCCAACAACTTTCACGTTCTTTTCTTTCAAACCCTTATTCTTTCTCTCTTACTGCTTCTTCTTTTCTATTATTTCTAACAATAATAAAATAACCCTATTATTCTCTTTATGCCTTAATGGGCTTAAGACTACTACACTCCCTTATTGCTACTTCTATCCTTAAAAACAAGCCCACATCAAATAATATTATCATTCTAATATTATTCCACCATTTAATAAAATAATTAAATCTAACTAATCACAATACATCAACTTCACAAATATTCCAAAAATAATTAAATTACGGACGTTATAGACTGGACTTCTTATTAATGTTTAATCATTTGGTAAATACCTCAAAGGATAAGGACAAATAAAGAATAATAAGAAAATATTATGTGAACTGGCAAATGTTTAATGGTGTTGAAAGATACATCAATTTAAAGGGGACAAATTTGGTGAATATTAATATTTTTATTTACTTTTAACTATTTTAAATTGTCATCATAAACTTAAATTTGTATTTAAAAGTCAATTTGGTGGATGAATAAAGTTTTATTTTAATATTATAACTTTTTTTAATGATGGATTCAATTTGTCTTTTAAATTCAAATATTATTATAGTTAACTCAGTCATAACTTGTGACAATCTAGAATTGTTGAAAAGTTTGAGAAATATAAACTTTAGTCCCAAGTTAAAGAATATTTTGAGACAAATATTATAATGTGTCTCTAGAATATTGAGTTTGGGAGAGAGATATATTCAAAGAATAAAATTGTGTGGGAAAGAATTGATTCTAACTCAATTAATATAGTTGCTATTTATATAGAAAATTTGGAGCTTCGTGCGGATATTATTGTTTTTTCTCTCAATTAAAATAAGAAATTAATCCTTGAAGATCAAACTCAACATTCTCAAGAACTACAACATTAAGTGTCATAAAGAATTGACTGAAAAGATAAATTATATTCAGTATGATTGAAAGACTCTATTATGATACTTGTGACACTTGTTACTTGTTATAATTTGGAGTTTCGTAAGATGGATATCAAGTTAGTGTTTCTTAATGGCGATATTAAGAAAAACAATATGGTACAACGGGAGAAAATTTTATATCAATAGATACAAAATTTATGGTTTCCAAACAGATAAAATCCATTTATAAGTTAATGAAATTGTCTCATTAGTGATACCACAATATTTCGTAAGGTAATTGTCTCGCTTAGTTTTAAGATTTCTATTATGAAAAATTATTGGATTTTACAAGTTTAGTGGGAGTAAGTTTATATTTCTAGTTTAATATGTCTATTTTATTT